>JASTWF010000834.1:15000-78193 GCA_030390025.1 Squalus acanthias
GCAGGCTCGATCAGCAGTGCTTCCAACAAGGCAGCACATGGTTCTGGGGTCTGCAATACATCTGCACGCATGACTGGGCGGAGCGGGGTCACTTTAATGGGGATTGACCAGTCACTACAGACGGAGCGGGGTCACTTTAATGGGGATTGACCAGTCACTACAGACGGAGCGGGGTCACTTTAATGGGGATTGACCAGTCACTACAGTCGGAGCGGGGTCACTTTAAGAGCATAAGAACATAAGAAATCTAACCACCTCCCCTTGACATTCAACGGTATTACCATCGCCGAATCCCACACCATCAACATCCTGGGGGGTCACCATAGACCAGAAGCTTAACTGGACCAGCCATATAAATACTGTGGCAACAAGAGAAGGTCAGAGGCTAGGTATTCTGTGGCGAGTGTCTCACCTCCTGACTCCCCAAAGCCTTTCCACCATCTACAAGGCACAAGTAAGGAGTGTGATGGAATACTCTCCACTTGCCTGGATGAGTGCAGCTCCAACAACACTCAAGAAGTTCGACACCATCCAGGACAAAGAAGCCCGCTTGATTGGCACCCCATCCACCACCTTAAACATTCACTCCCTCCACCACCGGCGCACCGTGGCTGCAGTGTGTACCATCTACAAGATGCACTGCAGCAACTCGCCATGGCTTCTTCGGCAGCACCTCCCAAGCCCGTGACCTCTTCCACCTAGAAGGACAAGGGCAGCAGGTGCATTGGAACAACACCACCTCCAAGCTCTCCTCCAAGTCACACACCATCCTGACTTAGAAGTATATCGCCGATCCTTCATCGTCGCTGGGTCAAAATCCTGGAACTCCCTCCCCAACAGCACTGTGGGAGTACCTTCACCACACGGACTGCAGCGGTTGAAGAAGGCGGCTCACCACCACCTTCTCAAGGGCAACTAGGGATGGGCAATAAATGCTGGCCTTGCCAGCGACGCCCACATCCCATAAACGAATTAAAAAAAATAGGAGCAGGAGTAGGCCATTTGGCCCTTCGAGCCTGCTCCGACATTCAATAAGATCATGGCTGATTGTCGACCTCATCTCCACTTTCCTGCACTATCCCCATATCCCTTGATTCCATTAATATCCAAAAATCTATCATAAGAACATAAGAAATAGGAGCAGGAGTCGGCCATACGGCCCCTCGAGCCTGCTCCGCCATTCAATAAGATCATGGCTGATCATCGACCTCAACTCCACTTTCCCGCCCGATCTCCATATCCCTTGATTCCCCTAGAGTCCAAGGGGTAAAAATTCAGTTGGTTGCGCCTCCCGTTAGCGCCTTAAGAGGGCGCTAATGGGGCGCAAAGCCGCTAACGCCCGGGCGCAGCGATGGTTGCGCCGCTCGGGAACTTAACTAGAGATTGTGCGGCGGCGCTAAAACTTACCGCTGCGACCACCTGCGCGCGCAGATTATGACGTCATTCCATGGTGCAACGCCCTTGTGGCACCCCGGAGCGGAAATTGAGTGGCGCCCCCTGCCTTACCGCCTGGCGCATCCAACGACCAGAAGACTGGAACGCTATCAATCACTGGGGGGGGGGGGGGGGGCGCTATTTAAAGGGGGCCTCTTCCTGTCTTTTATTGTTGGTGGCATTTTTGAACTACGCATTCTGAGAGAGAGAGGGAGAGACTTCTGGAGAGATTCAACGTTGTGTGAAGGAGTTTTGGGTACTGAGCAGCACTTTGCAGGTTCATTTTGATTTGCCATTCCTTGTATCGATTTAGCAGAGACTGTGGGAGCTGCACTCTGAGCTCTTTGCCTGGTACTCTCCATTGTTCTTTCCAGCACATTTGATGTGCAAGTCTCTCCAGGCCGAGATTCAAGGCTGCAATGAACAGGATGTGGATGGAAAGCAAGATTAACCATCCCCTTTAAGAACTGGCCCGTGCCATTGTGTGTGTGTTCCATTGCTGACTGACATTACATGAGCTTCGCCAGCGCTCTGAGTTAGCGCCTCACTCCTTGGCCTTTGCGCCTTAAGACAGGTGTGCAGCGCCTGCTTTAGCGCTCCACTCACCTCCCGGGGCGATAAAAGTGAAGCTTCCAGTCAGTGCCGATAATTAGCGCCAGGCGCTAATATTTGCGTCCAGACGATATTTGCGCCCCAAATGGGGCGCGACCTAATTTTTACCCCCAAAAGTCTATCTATCTCAGCCTTGAATATACTAAAAGACTCAGCATCCACAGCCCTCTGGGGCAGAGAATTCCAAAGATTCACAACCCTCTGAGTGAAGAAATTCTTCCTCATCTCAGTCTTAAATGGCCTACCCCTTATCCTGAGACTATGCCCCCTAGTTCTAGACACTCCAGCCAGGGGAAACAACCTCGCAGCATCTACCCTGTCAATCCCCTTCAGAATCTTGTATGTTTCAATGAGATCACCTCTCATTCTTCTAAACTCCAGAGAGTAGAGGCCCATTCTACACAATCTCTCATCATAGGACAGCCCTCTCATCCCAGGAATCAATCTAGTGAACCTTCATTGCACCGCCTCCAAGGCAAGTATATCCTTCCTTAGATAAGGAGACCAAAACTGTGTACAGTACTCCAGGTGTGGTCTCACCAAGGCCCTGTACAATTGTAGCAAGACTTCCTTACTCTTATACTCCAACCCCCTTGCAATAAAGGCCAACATGTCATTTGCCTTCCTTATTGCTTTCTGTACCTGCATGCTAGCTTTCTGTGTTTCTTGCACGAGGACACCCAAATCTCTCTGGATACCAACATTTGAAAGTTTCTCACCATTTAAAAAATATTCTGTTTTTGGATTCTTCCTACCAAAGTGAATAACCTCACATTTCCCTACAGTATACTCCATCTGCCACCTTACTGCCCACTCACTGAGTCTATCTATATCCCTTTGCAGACTCGTTGTGTTCTCCTCACAGCTCACTGTCCCACCTAGCTTTGTATCAGCAAACTTGGATACATTACACTTGGTCCCTTCAGCTAGGTCATTAATATAGATTGTAAATAGCTGAGACCCCAACACTGATCCTTGCGGCACCCCACTAGTTACAGCCTGCCAACCTGAAAAAGATCCGTTTATTCCTACTCTCTGTTTTCTGTCCATTAACCAATCCTCAATCCATGCTAGTATATTACCCCCAATCCCATGAGCCCTAATTTTGTTTAATAACCTCGTGTGGCACCTTATCGAATGCCTTCTGAAAATCCAAATACACCACATCCACCGGTTCCCCCTTATCTATTCTGCTAGCTACAACCTCAAAAAACTCTTAACAGATTTGTCAAACATGATTTCCCTTTCATAAATCCGTGTTGACACTGCCCAATCCTATTATTATTTTCTAAGTGCCCTGTTACCACATCATTAAAAATAGATTCTAGCATTTTTCCCTACTACTGATGTCCGTCTAACTGGTCCGTAGTTCCCCGTTTTCTCTCTCACTCCTTTCTTAAATAGTGGGGTTACTTTGCTACCTTCCAATCCACAGGAACCATTCTAGAATCTATGGAATTTTGGAAAATGCCAACCAATGCATCCACTATCTCTATAACCAGACTGGGGGGCGCTGACGTGTCACTACAGGTGGACCAGGGTCAATTTAAGCAGGACTGACCAGTCAGATACAGAGTAAAGCTCCCTCTACACAGCCCCATCAAACACTCCCAGAGCAGGTACAGCACGGGTTAGATACAGAGTAAAGCTCCCTCTACACTGTCCCATCAAACACTCCCAGGGCAGGTACAACACAGGTTAGATACAGAGTAAAGCTCCCTCTACACTGTCCCATCAAACACTCCCAGGGCAGGTACAGCACGGGTTAGATACAGAGTAAAGCTCCCTCTACATTGTCCCATCAAACACTCCCAGGGCAGGTACAGCACGGGTTAGATACAGAGTAAAGCCCCCTCTACATTGTCTCATCAAACACTCCCAGAGCAGGTACAGCACGGGTTAGATACAGAGTAAAGCTCTCTCTATACTGTCCCATCAAACACTCCCAGGGCAGGTACAGCACGGGTTAGATACAGAGTAAAGCTCCCTCTACACTGTCCCATCAAACACTCCCAGGGCAGGTACAGCACGGGTTAGATACAGAGTAAAGCTCCCTCTACACTGTCACATCAAACACTGCCAGGGCAGGTACAGCATGGGTTATATACAGAGTAAAGCTCCCTCTTCACTGTCCCATCAAACACTCAGAGGAAAGGGAGATTGGAGATGGGGGCGGTAGTTTGCAAGGGCGGTATGGTCAAGGGTTGGGTTTTTGATGAGAGTGCAGATTTAAGGGAGAGGGGAACAGTACCTGAGGAGGGAGAACCGTTAATAATGTCAACTAATATGGGAGCCAGGAAAGGAAGTTGGGTGGTCAGCAGTTTGGTGGGAATTGGGTCGAGGGAGCAGGAAGAGGGTCTCATGGGCAAGATGAGTGCAGAGAGGTCTGGAGATGAGACCGGAAAGAGACTGGAGAAAGATGTGAGTTCTGGGTTAGGGCAGGGGGAAACCTTAGAGGAAGTTTGGCCCGGTGGGCTTGGGGAGGAACGGGAAGTGGCAGAGGCACAGATACAGAGTAAATCTCCCTGTACACTGTCCTATCAAACACTCCCAGGATGGGTATAGCACTGATAAGATACAGAGTAAAACTCCCTCTACACAGTCCCGTCAAACATTTTCAGGGCAGGTACAGCACAGGTTACATACAGAGTAAAGCTCCCTGTACACATCCCCATCAAACACTCCCAGAGCAGATACAGCAAGGTACAGATAGAGAGTAAAGCTCCCTCTTCAGTGCCCCATGAAACACTCCCAGGACAGGTACAGCACGGGCTAGATACAGATAGAGCTCCCTCTACACTGTCCCATCAAACAAGCCCAGGACAAGTACTGCACGACTTACATACAGAGTAAAGCTCCCTCGAGTGTCCTGGCGAACTGAATAACTAGGGCAGTAGACAGGGCTTTAAACTAATGAAGGGGTGGGGCAGGAGGATATATAAAGGTAGCAAGAGAAATGTCAAGGCTCCAGAGCAGAGTAGAGTTTTGGGTAAAAATAAGCAGAGTGGGTCAGGAAGGGACAGAGAGAGTAATAGAGGTAATAAGGCATCAGTGACGAAGGTGACATCAGGGAAAAAGAAATAAGTCAAAGCTAAAGGCACTATATCTGAATGCGCGAAGCATTCGCAACAAAAAAGCACAGATAGTAATTAATAGGTTTGATCCAATAGCCATAACGGAGATGTGGTTGCAAAGTGGCCAAAGTCGGAAACTAAATATTCCAGAATACATAACTTTTAGAAGGGATAGGCAAAATGGAAAAGGAGGAGGGGTAGCCCTGATATTAAGGATGGGATAAAGACAGTTGAGAGAAAGGATCTTAGCTCTAAAAATCAAGAATTGGCCAGAAAAAGCAGTAACCCTGTGGATTGGGAGCAGTTTAAGATTCAACAAAGGAGGACAAAGGGATTAATTAAGAAGGGGAAAATAAAATACGAGAGTAAGCTTGCCAGGAACATAAAAACTGACTGTAAAAGCTTTTATAGATATGTGAAGAGAAAAAGATTAGTGAAATCAAGCATAGGTCCCTTGCAGTCAGAATCAGGGGAACAAAGAAATGTCAGACCAATTAAATACATATTTTGGTTCTGTCTTCACAAAGGAGGACACAAATAACCTCCCAGAGATGTTGGGGAACATAGGGTCTGATGAAAGGGAGGAACTGAAAGAAATCAGTATTTGTAGGGAAATGGTGTTAGGGAAATTGAAGGGATTGAAGGCCGATAAATCCCCAGGGCCTGATAATTTACATCCTAGGGTACTTAAGGAAGTGGCCCTAGAAATAGTAGATGCATTGCTGATCATCTTCCAACATTTGATGGAATCTGGAACAGTACCCATGGATTGGAGGGTAGCTAATGTTACCCCACTATTCAAAAAGGGTGGTAGAGAGAAAACGGGGAATTACAGACCGGTAAGCCTGATATCGGTAGTGGGGAAAATGCTAGAGTCCATTATAAAAGATGTAATAGCTGAGCACTTGAAAAACAGTGACAGGATCGGACAAAGTCAACATGGATTTACAAAAGGTAAATCGTGCTTGACTAATCTACTGGAATTTTTTGAGGATGTAACTGGTAAAATAGATAAGGGAGAACCAGTGGATGTGGTGTATTTGGACTTCCAAAACGCTTTTGATAAGGTCCCGCATAAGAGATTAGCGTGTAAAGTTAAGGCACATGGGATTGGGGCCAAGGTATTGACTTGGATAGAGAACTGGTTGGCAGACAGAAAGCAAAGAGTTGTAATAAACGGGTCTTTTTCCGAGTGGCAGGCAGTGATTAGTGGGGTACCGCAGGGATCGGTCCTTGGACCCCAGCTATTCACAATATATATTAATGATCTAGACCAGGGAACTAGATGTAATATCTCCAAGTTTGCAGACGACACAAAACTGGGTGGGCGTGTGTGCTGCGAGGAGGATGCCGAGAAACTCCAGGATGATTTGGACAGGTTGGGTGATTGGGCAGAAGCGTGGCAGATGCAATATAACGTGGATAAATGCGAGGTTATCCACTTTGGTGTCAAAAACAGAAAGGCAGATTATTATCTGAATGGCAATAGATTGGGAGAAGGGGAAGTGCAACGAGACCTGGGTGTCCTTGTGCACCAGTTGCAGGTGCAGCAGGCGGTTAAGAAGGCAAATGGTATGTTGGCCTTCATAGCGAGAGGGTTTGAGTACAGGAACAAGGATGTCTTGCTGCAGTTGTACAGGGCCTTGGTGAGACCACACCTTGAGTACTGTGTGCAGTTTTGGTCGCCTTATCTCAGGAAGGATGTTCTTGCCATGGAAGGAGTTCAGCGAAGATTCACAAGGCTGATACCTGGGATGGCAGGAATGACGTATGAAGAGAGATTGGGCTTATACTAGCTGGATTTTAGAAGAATGAGAGGGGATCTCATTGAAACTTCTAAAATTCTGACAGGACAGGACAGACTAGATGCAGGAAGGATGTTCCCGATGGCGGGGGAGTCCAGAACCAGGGGTCACAGCCTAAGGATAAGGGGTAAGCCATTTAGGACAGAAATGAGGAGGAATTTCTTCACCCAGAGAGTGGTGAACCTGTGGAATTCTCTGCCACAGATGGCATTAGAGGCCAATTCATTAAATAGATTCAAGAAGGAGTTGGATATATTTCTTAAGGCTAAAGGGATCAAGGGATATGGGGAGAAAGCAGGGACAGGGTACTGAATTTGAATGATCAGCCATGATCGCATTGAATGGTGGAGCAGGCTCGAAGGGCCGAATGGCCTACTCCTGCTCCTATCTTCTATGATTCTATGAAGTAGAATCAGTTTGGGTGGAGCTAAGAAACAGCAAGGGGCAGAAAACATTAGTGGGAGTTGTTTATAGGCCCCCAAGCAGTGATTGTAAAGTAGGGCAGAGTATAAATCAGGAAATTAGAGGTGCATGTAACAAGGGGTAATACAGTGATCATGGGGAACTTTAATCTACATATAGACTGGGCAAACCAAATATGCAGTAATAGTGTGAAGGACGAATTCATGGAATGTATGCAAGATAGTTTTCTAGATCAGTATGTTGAAGAACCGACTAGGGAACAGGCTATTTTAGATCTAGTATTGTGCAACCTTATTGTAAAGGGGCTTTTAGGGAAGAGTGCCCATAATATGATAGAATTTTATATTGAGTATGAAAGTGATTTAGTTAAATCCGAAACTAGCTTCTTAAATCTAAACAAAGCAAACTACGTAGGTATGAGGGGCGAGTTAGCTAAGGTAGATTGGGAAACTACATTAAAAGGTATGAGAGTGGATGAGCAATGGCTAGCATTTAAAGAATTAATACATAATTTACAACAAATCCTTTAAGGCACAAAAGCCCCACAGGAAAAGTGGTCCAACAGTGGCCAACAAGAGAAGTTAAAGATAGTATTAGATCAAAGGAAGAGGCTTATAATTTTGCCAAAAAGAATAGTAAGCCTGAGGATTGGAAGGATTTTAGAATTCAGCGAAGGAGGGCCAAGAAATTGATAAAGAAAGGGAAAATAGAATATGAGAGTAAACTAGCGAGAGACATAAAAACAGACTGTAAAAGCTTCTATAGGTATGTAAAAAGGAAACGATTAGTGAAAGTAAATGTGGGTCCCTTAAAGGCAGAGACAGGAGAAATTATAATGGGGAATAAGGAAATGGCAGAGAAATTAAACAAATACTAAATACTGTCTTTAGGGAAGAAGATGCAAAAAACAGTGGAGAACCAAGAGTCTAGCAAGAATGAGGAACTGAAAGAAATTAGTATTAGTAAAAAAAGTAGTACTGGAGAAATTAATGGGACTGAAAGCCTATAAATCCCCTTGACCTGATGGCCTACATCATAGGATTTTGAAAGAGTTGGCTGTAGAGATAGTGGATGCATTGGTTGTCATTTCCCAAAATTCCATAGATTCTGGAATGGTTCCGATGGATTGGAAGGTAGCAAATGTAACCCCACTATTTAAGAAAGGAGGGAGAGAGAAAATGGGGAACTACAATCCAGTTAGCTTGACACCAGCAGTAGGGAAAATGCTATGATTAAGGATGTGGTAACAGGGCACTTAGAAAATAATAGGATTGGGCAGAGTCAACACGGATTTATGAAAGGGAAATCGTGTTTGACAAATCTGTTAGAATGTTTTGAGGTTGTAACTAGCAGAATAGATAAGGGGGAACCAGTGGATGTGGTATATTTGGATTTTCAGAAGGCTTTCGATAAGGTGCCACACAAGAGGTTATTAAACAAAATTAGGGCTCTTGGGATTGGTAGTAATATACTAGCATGGATTGAGGATTGGTTGACGGACAGAAAACAGAGAGTAGGAATAAACGGGTCATTTTCGGGTTGGCAGGCTGTAACTAGTGGGGTACCGCAAGGATCAGTGCTTGGGCCTCAGCTATTCACAATCTACATCAATGATTTGGATGAGGGGACCAAATGTAATATATCCAAGTTGTCTGATGTTACAAAGTTGGGTGGGAATGTAATTTGTGAGGAGGATGCGAGGAGGCTTCAAGGGGATATAGACAGGCTAAGTGAGTGGGCAAGAACATGGCAAATGGAATATAATGAGGAGAAATGTGAAGTTATCCACTTTGGTAGGAAAAATGGAAAAGCAATGTATTTTTTAAATGGTGAGAGATTGGGAAATGTTGGTGTTCAGAGGGACCTGGGTATCCTTGTACGCGAATCACTGAAAGTTAACATGCAGGCGCAGCAAGCAATTAGGAAAGCAAATGGTATGTTGGCCTTTAATGCAAGAGGATTTGAGTATAAGAGTAAAGATGTCTTACTGCAATTATATAGGGCCCTGGTGAGACCATACCTGGAGTATTGAGTACACTTTAGGTCTCCTTACCTAAGGAAGGATGTACTTGCCATAGAGGGAGTGCAACGAAGGTTCACCAGACTGGTTCATGGGTTGGGAGGATTGTCCTATGAGGAGAGATTGAGTAGACTAGGCCTATATTCTCTAGAGTTTAGAAGAATGAGAGGTGATCTCATTGAAACAAACAAAATTCTTACCGGGCTTGACAGGTTAGATGCAGGGAGGATGTTTCCCCTGGCTGGGGAGTCTAGAACCAGGGGTCACAGTCTCAAAATAAGGGGTCGGCAAATTAGAACTGAGATGAGGAGAAATTCTTCGCTCAGAGGGTGGTGAATCTTTGGAATTCTCTACCCTAGAGGGCTGTGGAGACTCAGTCGTTGAGAATATTCAAGATAGAGATCGATAGATTTTTGAATATTAAGGGAATCAAGGGATATGGGGATTGTGCAGGAAAGTGGAAATGAGGTACAAGATCAGCCATGATCTTATTGAATGATGGAGCAGGCTCGAAGGGCCAAATGGCCTACTCCTGCTCTTATTTCTTATGTTCTTATGTTCTCTACACTGCCCAATTAAACACTCCCAGGGCAGCTACTGCACGGGTTAGATACAGAGTAAAGCTCCCTCTACACTGTCCCATCAAACACTCCCAGGGCAGGTACAGCACGGGTTAGATACAGAGTAAAGCTCCCTCTACAGTGTCCCATCAAACACTCCCAGGGCAGGTACAGCACAGGTAAGATACACAGTAAAGCTCCCTCTACACTGTCCCATCAAACACTCCCAGGGCAGGAACAGCACAGGTAAGATACAGAGTAAAGCTCCCTCTGCACTGTCCCATCAAACACTCCCAGGGCAGGTACAGCATGGGTTAGATACAGAGTAAAGCTCTCTCTACACTGTCCCATCAAACACTCCCAGGTGAGGTACAGCACAATGTTAGATACAGAGTGAAGCTCCCTCTACACTGTCCCATCAAACAATCCCAGGGCAGGTACAGCACGGGTTAGATACAGAGTAAATCTCCCTCTACACTGTCCCATCAAACACTCCCACGGTGGGTACAGCATCAAATCTCCTCTCAATCTTCTCTGCTCCATGGAGAACAACCCCTGCTTCTCCAGTCTATCCACGTAACTGAAGTCCCTCATCCCTGGAATCATTCTCATCAATCTTTTCTGCACCCTCTCTAAGGGATTCACATCCTTCCTAAAGTGTGGTGCCCAGGATTGGACACAGTACTCCAGTTGGGGCCAAACCAGTGTTTTATTCAGGGTCATCATAATTTCCACACTTTTGTACTCTATACCTCTATTTATGAAGCTCAGGATCCCGTAAGCCTTTTTCACTGCTTTCTCAACCTGCCCTGCCACCTTCAACAATTTGTACACACATACCCCCAGGTCTCTCTGTTCGTGTATCCCTTTAGGATTGTAACCTTTAGTTTATATGTCCTCTCCCCATTCTTTCTACCAAAATGTATCACTTAGCACTTTTCTGCATTAAATTTCATCTGCCACGTGTCCACCCATTTCACCATCCTGTCTATGTCTTCCTGAAGTCCATCACTCTCCTCCTCACTGTTCACTATAATTCCAAGTTTTGTGTCATCTGCAAATTTTGAAATTGTGCCCTGTACACCCACATCTAAGTCATTAACATATATCAAGAAAAGTGGCTAGAGGAATGGTGCAAGGGGGAGGGATTCAAATTCCTGGGACATTGGAACCAGATCTGGGGGAGGTGGGACCAGTACAAACTGGACGGTTTGCACCTTGGCGGGACCGGGACCGATGTCCTAGGGGGAGTGTTTGCTAGTGCTGTTGGGGAGGGTTTAAACTAAAATAGCAGGGGGTTGGGAACCTGTACAGGGAGACAGAGGAAAGGGAAGCAAGGATAGAAGCAAAAGACAGGAAGGAGAAAAGCAAAAGTGGAAGGCAGAGAAATCAAGGGTGTAAATCAAACAGGGCTACAGTAAATAATAATTCTAAAAGGACTAAGAGTGTTAAAAAAACAAGCCTGAAGGCTTTGTGTCTTAATGCGAGGAGCATTTGTAATAAGGTGGATGAATTAGCTGCGCAAATAGATGTAAACGGATATGATATAATTGGGATTACGGAGACATGGCTCCAGGGTGACCAAGGCTGGGAATTCAACATCCAGGGGTATTCAATATTCAGGAAGGACAGGCAAAAAGGAAAAGGAGGTGGGGTAGCATTGCTGGTGAAAGAGGAGATTAACACAATAGTAAGGAAGGATATTAGCTCTGATGATGTGGAATCTGTATGGGTAGAGCTGAGAAATACCAAGGGGCAGAAAACGTTAGTGGGAGTTGTATACAGACCCCCCTAACATTAATGCTGAGGTTGGGGATGGCATTAAACGGGAAATTAGAGATGCATGCAATAAGGGCACAGCAGTTATCATGGGTGACTTTAATCTACATATAGATTGGGATAACCAAATTAGTAACAATACCGTGGAGGAGGAATTCCTAGAGTATATACGGGATGGTTTCCTGGACCAATATGTCGAGGAACCAACTAGAGATCAGGCCATCTTAGACTGGGTATTATGTAATGAGAAAGGATTAATTAGCAATCTTGTTGTGCGAGGCCCCTTGGGGAGGAGCGATCATAATATGATAGAATTCTTCATTAAGATGGAGAGTGAAGTAGTTGACTCAGAGACTAGGGTCCTGAATTTAAATAAAGGAAACTACGATGGTATGAGGCGCGAGTTGGCTAGGATGGATTGGGGAGCGTTACTTAAAGGGTTGACGATGGATAGGCAATGGCAAACATTTAAAGATCGCATGGATGAACTACAGAATTTGTTCATCCCTGTTTGGCATAAAAATAAAACAAAAAAGGTGACTCAACCGTGGCTAACAAGGGAATTAGAGATAGCATAAGATCCAAGGAGACGACATATAAATTGCCGGAAAAAGCAGCAAACCTGAGGATTGGGAGCAGTTTAGGATACAGCAAAGGAGGACAAAGGGATTAATTAAGAAGGGGAAAATAGAATATGAGAGTAAGCTTGCCAGGAACATAAAAACTGACTGTAAAAGCTTTGATAGATATTTGAAGAGAAAAAGATTTGTGAAGTCAAGTGTAGGTCCCTTGCAGTCAGAATCAGGGGAATTTATAATGGGGAACAAAGAAATGGCAGACAAATTAAATACATACTTTGGTTCTGTCTTCACAAAGGAAGACAGAAATAACCTCCCAGAGATGTTGGGGAACATAGGGCCTAATGAGAGGGAGGGATTGAATGAAATCAGTATTTGTAGGGTAATGGTGTTAGGGAAATTGACGGGATTGAAGGCCGATAAATCCCCAGGGCCTGATAATCTACATCCTAGGGTACTTAAGGAAGTGGCCCTAGAAATAGTAGATGCATTGCTGATCATCTTCCAACATTCTATAGACTCTGGAACAGTTCTCATGGATTGTAGGGTAGCTAATATAACCCCACTATTTAAAAAAGGTGGTCGAGAGAAAACGGGGAATTATAGACCGGTTAGCCTGACATCGGTAGTGGGGAAAATGCAAGAGTCCATTATAAAAGATGTACTAGCAGAGCACTTGGAAAACAGTGACAGGATCGGACAAAGTCAACATTGATTTACAAAAGGTAAATCATGCTTGACTAATCTACTGGAATTTTTTGAGGATGTAATTGGTAGAATAGATAAGGGAGAACCAGTGGATGTGGTGTATTTGAACTTTCAGAAGGCTTTCGATAAGGTCCCGCATAAGAGATTAGCGTGCAAAGTTAAAGCACATGGGATTGGGGGTAAGGTACTGACTTGGATAGAGAACTGGTTGGCAGACAGGAAACAAAGAATTGGAATAAATGAGTCTTTTTCCGAGTGGCAGGCAGTGACTAGTGGGGTACCGCAGGGATCGGTGCTAGGACCCCAGCTATTCACAATATATATTAATGATCTGGACGACACAAAGCTGGGTGGGCGTGTGTGCTGTGAGGTGGATGCAGAGAAACTCCAGTGTGATTTGGACAGGTTGGGTGATTATAACTGCATTTGCCATCATCTGCCCAATGTGGATAAATGCAAGGTTATCCACTTTGGTTGCAAAATCAGGAAGACAGATTATTATCTGAACAGCAATAGATTGGGAAAAGGGGAAGTGCAACGAGACCTGGGTGTCCTTGTGCACCGGTCGCTGAAGGTAAGCATGCAGGTGCAGCAGGCGGTTAAGAAGGCAAATGTTATGTTGGCCTTCATAGCGAGAGGATTCGAGTACAGGAGCAAGGATGTCTTGCTGCAGTTGTACAGGGCCTTGGTGAGACCACACCTTGATTATTGTGTGCAGTTTTGGTCACTTTATCTGAGGAAGGATGTTCTTGCCATGGAGGGAGTGCAGCGGAGATTCACCAGACTGATAGCTGGGATGGCAGGAATGATGTATGAAGAGAGATTGGGTCAATTAGGCTTATATTCACTAGAGTTTAGAAGAATGAGAGGGGATCTCATTGAAACTTATAAAATTCTAACTGGACTAGACAGACTAGATGCAGGAAGGATGTTCCCAATGGCGGGGGAGTCCAGAACCAGGGGTCACAGTCTAAGGATAAGGGGTAAGCCATTTAGGACTGAGATGAGGAGGAACTTCTTCACCCAGAGAGTGGTGAACCTGTGGAATTCTCTACCACAGAAGGCAGTTGAGGCCAATTCATTAAATACATTCAAGAAGGAGTTAGATATATTCCTTAAGGCTAAAGGGAGCAAGGGATATGGGGGTGAAAGCAGGGACAGGGTACTGAATTTGGATGATCAGCCATGATCTCATTAAATGGCGGAACAGGCTCGAGGGGCCGAATGGCCTACTCCTGCAACTATCTTCTAAAGCAGTGGTCCTAGAACCGACCCCTGGGGAACACCACTGTGTACCTTCCTCCAGTCCGAAAAACAACCGTTCACCACTCCTCTCTGTTTCCTGTCACTTAGCCAATTCTGCATCCATGCTGCCTCTGTCCCTTTTATTCCATGGGCTTCAACTTTGCTGGCGAGTCTATTATGTGGCATTTTGTCGAACGCCTTTTGGAAATCCATGTACACCACGTCAACCGCATTGCCCTCATCAACCCTCTCTGTTACCTCATCAAAAATATCGATGAAGTTGGTTAAACACGATTTGCCTTTAACAAATCCGTGCTGGCTTTCTTTAATTAATCCACACCTGTCCAAATGACTGTTAATTTTGTCCCTGATTACTGTTTCTAAAAGCTTCCCCACCACCGAGGTTAAACTGACTGGCCTGTAGTTGCTGGGTTTATCCTTACACTCTTTTTTAAACAAGGGTGTAACATTTACAATTCTCCAGTCCTCTGGCACCACCCCCATTTCTAAGGAGGATTGGAAGATTATGGCCAGCACCTCCGCGATTTCCTCCCTCAATTCCCTCAGCATCCCATCTGCTCCTGGTGATTTATCTACTTTAAGTACAGCCAGCCTTTCTAATACCTCCTCTTTATCAATTTTTATCCTATCAAGTGTCTCCACTACCTCCTCCTTCACTATGTCTATGGCAGCATCCTCTTCCTCGGTAAAGACAGAGGCAAAGTACTCGTTTATTACCTCAGCCATACCCTCTGCCTCCATGCGTAGGTCTCCTTTTTGGTCCCTAAATGGCCCCACCCCTCCTCTTACTACCCGTTTACTGCCTGTCAAAGACGTTTGGATTACCTTTTATGTTGGCTGCCATTCTATTCTCAGAACCTCTCTTTGCCCCTCTTATTTTGTTTTTCACTTCTCCTCTGACCTTTTGTCAGCATACACACACCCTTAATTTTTAATTTTGGTTTATATTAAAAGGCTTTGCCAGGCCAAAAGGTTTTTCGAAGGGAAATAAAGTTGGTGAATGTAACAGACGGTCTTTCACTGATAAGTGGACATGGAATGTGCTTTACTAAAAGGCAGCAAACATTTGGTGAGCTTGCAAAAGGAACTGTTGGATTTGGAAGCTGCTTTGTGATGGAAATATTTCAAGAGCTGTGTTTCGGATAAGCAGATACTGACAGAACAAATGGTTGTGACTGCAGGGGGTCGTCATAGACAACAGAGATAAACAAACTCCCTTAGATTTCCAGACTCTGCATCTTCAACAAAACAGGCCACAAGGTTTACAACAACTTTTGGTGGCTAAAGGGGAGGAGTCAAACCTTTGAAGTTCTGAATTACAGGATGTGACGCAACACGTGAAATGTGACCAAGTGGTTTGCTTACACTTTTGTAAACTTTTATGAGTGAATGAAGAATTTTGGGCTTTGATAAAGGCAGCTAACGGACAGCCACACAGGGTGTGTGAGTGTGAACCAGCTCAGGTCAAACATTAAAGGAACATCTCACCATCTCTGAATGATTGATTTACTGAAAAAGGCAAGGGAAGCTGTAGAAAACACAGTGGCTAAAAATATCAGCACTACGTTCGGAAGGAGGGGCCTGGCTGATTGTCTCATCTTGAAGAGCTGCCGTCGAAAGGACGCGGCCTGTAATCAACGCTGGACTGATCATCTGCGGCTGGTTGTATGTATGATTTACATAAGAACATAAAAACATAAGAAATAGGAGCAGGAGTAGACCAATCGGCCCCTCGAGCCTGCTCCGCCATTCAATAAGATCATGGCTGATCTGATCCTCACCTCAAATCTAAAGAACACAAGAAGTAGGAGCAGGACCCGGCCACTCAGCCCCTGGGCCTGCTACGCCACCCACAGGGCCTTGACCAATCCGAACTCAGTCTCATGTCCAATTTCCTGCCCGCTCACCGTAACCCCTAATTCCCTTTACCTCTAGGAAACTATCTATTTCTGTTTTAAATTTATTTAATGAAGTAGCTTCCACAGCTTCCTGGGGCAGCAAATTCCACAGACCTGCTACCCTCTGGGTGAAGAAGTTTCTCCTCATCTCAGTTTTGAAAGAGCAGCCCCTTATTCTAAGATTATGCCCCCTAGTTCTAGTTTCACCCATCCTTGGGAACATCCTTACCGCATCCACCCGATCAAGCCCCTTCACAATCTTATATGTTTCAATAAGATCGCCTCTCATTCTTCTGAACTCCAATGAGTAGAGTCCCAATCTACTCAACCTCTCCTCATATGTCCACCCCCTTATCCCCGGGATTAACCGAGTGAACCTTCTTTGTACTGCCTCGAGAGCAAGTATGTCTTTTCTTAAGTATGGACACCAAAACTGTAATCTAGGTGCAGTCTCACCAATACCCTATACAACTGCAGCAATACCTCCCTGTTTTTATATTCTATCCCCCTAGCAATAAAAGCCAACATTCCATTGGCCTTCTTGATCACCTGCTGCACCTGCATACTAACTTTTTGATTTTCTTGCACTAGGACCCCCAGATCCCTTTGTACTGCAGTACTTTCCAGTTTCTCACCATTAAGATAATAACTTGCTCTCTGATTTTTCCTGCCAAAGTGCATAACCTCACATTTTCCAATATTGTATTGCATCTGCCAAATCTCCGCCCACTCACCCAGCCTGTCTATATCCCCTTGTAGGTTTTTTATGTCCTCCTCACTCTCTACTTTCCCTCCCATCTTTGTATCATCTGCAAACTTTGATATGTTACACTCGGTCCCCTCCTCCAAATCGTTAATATAGATTGTAAAGAGTTGGGGACCCAGCACCGACCCCTGCGGAACACCACTGTAACATTATTGGTGAACTGCTCGAATAGTGGTTGGGGTTTTGAATCTGTCTTAGGAACAATAAAAAGTTAAAGGCAGAACCGGTGTGTCTGGTGTAATTTCTCATAAGTCCGAAATCTATAACCTGCTGGACGGGGCGAGGGGTAATTCCGCACATCCTACACTTTCTATATGCAGCCTGATTCTCAGATGTATTTGCAACCTGACTTGTGTCATACGCGCTCTTTTTCTGCTTCATCATATTCTCTATCTCTTTCATCATCCAGGGTTCCCTGACTATAGTTGCCCTGCCTTTCCCCCTCGTGGGAATGTATCTGAACTGTACCTCAACTATTTCTTCTTTAAAGGCAGCCCATTGTTCCATTACAATTTTGCCTGCCAATCTTTGATTCCAGTTTACCCGGACCAGATCCATTCTCATCCCACTGAAATTGGCTTTCACCAAGTTAAATTTTTTTACTCTAGTTTCCTCCCTGTCCTTTTCCATAGCTCATGATACAATGATCAGTGTTCCCTAAGTGTTCACCTACTGACCATTGCTCCACTTGACCCACCTCATTCCCCAGAACCAGATCCAGCAATGCCTCCTCCCTCGTCGGGCTGGAAACGTACTGATCAAGAAAGTTCTCCTGAACACCCTTCTGAAAATTTTCCCCTTCTCTGCTCTTAACACTTTTGCGATCCCAGTCTATATTAGGATAGTTGAACTCCCCCATTACCACTCTATAGTTCTTGCACCTCTCTGTAATTACTCTGCAAATTTGCTCCTCCATATCTTTCCCACTATTTGGTGATCTATAGAATACACCTAATAGTGTAATGGCACCTCTATTATTTCTCAACTCTAGCCATATAGATTCTGTCCTTGACCCCTCCAGGACATCCTCTCTCCAGCACTGTAACATTCTCCTTAACCAATACTGCCACACCACCTCCTATCTTTCCTACCCTATCTTTCCTAACTTGTATTTATATAGCGCCTTTAACATTGTAAAACGTCCCAAGGTGCTTCACAGGAGTGTCTAAAACATTTGACACTGAGCCACATAAGGGGATTTTGTGCAGATGACCAAAAGTTTGGTGAAAGAGTTAGGTTTCAAGAGAGTAAAGCTTCATACACACTGTCCCATCAAACACTCCCAGAGCAGGTACATCACGGGTTAGATACAGAGTAAAGCTCCCTCTACACTGTCCCATCAAACACTCCCAGGGCAGGTACAGCACGGGTTAGATACAGAGTAAAGCTCCCTCTACACTGTCCCATCAAACACTCCCAGGGCAGGTACAGCACGGGTTAGATACAGAGTAAAGCTCCCTCTACACTGTCCCATCAAACTTCTTCTACTTAGGCAGTCCCTCGGAACCGAGGATGACTTGCTTCCACACTGCAAATGAGTTCTCAGGTGACTGATGAGTCCAATGCGGGACCTACAGTCTCTGTCACAGGTGGGGCAGATGGTGGTTGAAGGGGCGGGTGGGTGGGGTGCTTGGGTTGACGTGCACTCCTTCCGCTGTGTGCGCTTGGCTTCCGCTTGCTCCCGGCGAAGAGACTCGAGGTGTTCAGCACCTTCCTGGATGCTTCTCCTCCACTTTGTGCGGTCTTGGGCCAGGGATTCCCAGGTGTCAGTGGGGATGTTACACTTTTTCAAGGAGGCTTTGAGGGTGTCCTTGAAGCGTTTCCTCTGCCAACCTGGGGCTCTCTTGCCATGCCGGAACTCCGAGTAGAGCGCTTGTTTTGGGAGTCTCGTATCGGGCCTGCGGACGATGTGGCCTGTCCATCGGAGTTGATCGAGCGTGGTCAAAGCTTCGATGCTGGGGATGTTGACCTGAGCGAGAACACTGACGTCGGTGCGCCTATCCTGCCAATGGATTTGCAGGATCTTGCGGAGGCAGCGTTGGTGGTACCTCTCCACTGCTTTGAGGTGCCTGCTGTACATGGTCCATGTCTCTGAAGCATACAGGAGTGCGGGTATCACTACTGCTCTGTAGACCATGAGCTTGGTGCTGGTTTTGAGGTCCTGGTCTTCAAACACTCTCTTCCACAGGTGACCCAAGGCTGCACTGGCACACTGAAGGTGGTGTTGGACTTCGTCATCGACGTCTGCCCTTGTTGACAGTAGGCTCCCGAGGTATGGAAAGTGGTCCATGTTGTCCAAGGCCTCGTCGTGGATTTTGATAATCAGGGAGCAGTACTGTGTGGCGGGGGCAGGTTGCTAGAGGACCTTTGTCTTACAGATGTTTAGTGTAAGGCCCATGCTCTCGTACGCTTCGGTGAAGGTGTTGACGATGGTTTAGAGTTCGACCTCCGAGTGTGCGCAGATGCATGCGTCGTCTGCATACTGTAATTCGATTGCAGAGGATGGGACAACTTTAGATCTGGACTGGAGGCGACGGAGGTTGAACAGTTTCCCGTTTGTTCTGTAGATTAGCTCCACTCCAGCGGGGAGCTTACTGAGGGTGAGATGGAGCAGTGCAGCCAGGAAGATCGAGAAGAGCGTTGGTGCGATGACACAGCCTTGTTTGACCCCGGTCCGTACATGAATTGGGTCTGTGGTGGATCCTTTGGTCAGGATCACGGCTTGCATGTCATCGTGAAGCAGGCGGAGGATGGTGACAAATTTTTGATGGCAGCCAAATTTGAGGAGGACACTCTATAATCCCTCACGGTTGACAGTGTCGAAGGCCTTTGTGAGATCAAAGAAGGCCATGTACAGCGATTGGTGCTGTTCCCTGCATTTCTCTTGTAATTGACGTGCGGTGAAGATCATGTCCATTGTGCCCCTTAGTGGGCGGAATCTGCATTGCGACTCTGGGAGGAGCTCTTCAGCCACTGGGAGAAGGCGATTGAGGAGGATTCTTGCTATGACTTACCCTGTGGCAGGCAGCCACCCTGTAATTACCGCAATCGGACTTGTCACCTTTCTTGAAGATGGTCATGATTACGGCATCTCTGAGATCCCCTGGCATGCTCTCCTCCTTCCAAATAAGAGAAATGAGTTCATGAATTCACGCCAATAGTGCTTCTCCGCCATGCTTTAATGCCTCGGCGGGGATTCCATTTGCTCCTGAGGCCTTGTTGTTCTTCAGTTGTCGAATGGCCTTTTCAATCTCATGCCGGGCTGGGGTTGTGCTGAGATGGTGGCGGGTAGCATGCTGCGAGATGGAGTTGAGGACACTCGCGTCGAAGACAGAGTCTCGGTTAAGGAGATCTTCGAAGTGCTCCTTCCGGCGGGCACTGACTGCCTCTCTGTCCTTGATGAGTACCTCTCTGTTCTTGGCCCGCAGTGGGGTAGGGCCTTGGGTGCTTGGGCCGTAGATGGTCTTGACTGCGCTAAAGAATCCACGCACGTCGTGGTTGTCAGCTAGCTGCTGGATCTCCTGCGCTTTCTCCACCCACCATCTGTTCTTTAGGTCGCGAGTTTTTTGTTGGACCTCGGCCTTCAGGCGTCTGTAGAGCTGCTTTCTTGCTCTCGAGTTCTGTTGCTGTTTCCAGATCAGGAATGCCTTGCGTTTGCAGCTTATTAGCTCCTGGATCTCCTGGTCGTTATCGTCGAACCAGTCTTGGTGTTTCCTGGTCGAGTGACCGAGCGTCTCTTCACAGGTGCTGATTATGGAGGCCTTGAGTGCAGACCAGGTGCTGTGGGCACTCTGTGTCTCTGCATCACTGGGAGTTGTCAGGTTGTTTGTGAGGCGCAGGCTGAATAGGGCGTTCTTAGCGGGGTCTTTGAGAGCTCCAGCATTGATTTTCCTGCAGCATTGTTTCTGTTGCTGCCGCTGTTTTGGGGCTACATTGATGGAGATGACAGAGCGGATTAGGCGGTGGTCTGTCCAGCAGTCGTCAGCTCCTGTCATGGCGCAGGTGATGCGGACATCCTTGCGGTCCCTCGCTCGACGATGATGTAGTCCAGCAGATGCCAGTGCTTGGAGCGAGGGTGTTGCCATGAAGTCTTGTGCTTGTCTCTCTGACGGAACAAGGTGTTGGTTATGACAAGACCATGTTCTAAGCATTTCGTCAGGAGGAGGGTATCATTGGAGTTGGCTTTCCCTACCCGCTCTCTGCCGATCACACCTCCCCAGAGTTCTGTGTCCTTTCCAACTCTGGCGTTGAAGTCACCAAGGAGGATCAGCTTGTCATCCATTGGGACTCGGGACAGGGATTGTTCGAGGCTGGAGTAGAATTCCTCTTTGGTCTCGTCTGTGGCTTCCAGTGTTGGGGCGTACGCACTGATGACTGTAGTGCACTGGTTCTGGGCTAGGGTGAGCTGAAGAGTCATGAGGCGTTCGTTTATTCCAGAAGGGGAGTCTCTGAGACGCCCAATGAGCTCATTTTTAATGGCGAAGCCTACCCCATGGAGGCGCCGTTCTTCTCCAGAAGAAGGTGTAACCACCGCCTTGCTCCTTGAGCTGGCCTTCCCCTGCCCGCCGGGTCTCGCTTAGGGCGGCGATGTCTATGTCGAAACGTCTGAGCTCCTGGGCAACGACAGCAATACGGCGTTCCGGTCTGTTGCTGTTGGGGTTGTCCATGAGGGTCCTGACGTTCCAGGTCCCAAACTTCATTTTAAAGGGTGGAAGATGCCTGTGTGTGAATTATTTTAACGTAGGGTGGCCGTTGCACACCAGCTACCACACGGGCTTGACAGAGCAAGGTCTTGGTCCAATGGCAAGGGGATCCAAGATGATTGGTGACCAGGCTCTGCTACATCGGCCTAGCACACACACACAAACATACTGCTACTGTCCTCCTCCCTCCTTCCCGCAGGTCCTCTCTGCCTGGCATTCAGAGGCTGCAGTGTGGTCCTCCCGACCCCGCTGCTGGTACACACTGCGCCACTCCAGGGCCTCGACCATGCTGCTGGGCTCGTCCTCGCTCCTGGCATCAAATACTCCCACGGCAGTTCCACAGACACTGACTCTCACTGGGGTACAGTTCCACAGACACTGACTCTCACTGGGGTGCAGGTTCCACAGACACTGACTCTCACTGGGGTACAGTTCCACAGGCACTGACTCTCACTGGGGTACAGTTCCACAGACACTGACTCTCACTGGGTTACAGTTCCACAGACACTGACTCTCACTGGGGTACGGGTTCCACAGGCACTGACTCTCTCTGGGGTATAGTTCCATAGACACTGACTCTCACTGGGTTACAGTTCCACAGACACTGACTCTCACTGGGGTACAGTTCCACAGGCACTGACTCTCACTGGGGTTCAGTTCCACAGACACTGACTCTCACTGGGGTTCAGTTCCATAGACACTGACTCTCTCACTGGGGTACGGGTCCCACAGGCACTGACTCTCACTGGGGTACAGTTCCACAGACACTGACTCTCACTGGGGTTCAGTTCCATAGACACTGACTCTCTCACTGGGGTACGGGTCCCACAGGCACTGGCTCTCACTGGGGTACAGTTCCACAGGCACTGACTCTCACTGGGGTACAGTTCCACAGACACTGACTCTCACTGGGTTACAGTTCCACAGACACTGAATCTCACTGGGGTGCAGGTTCCACAGACACTGACTCTCACTGGGGTACAGTTCCACAGACACTGACTCTCACTGGGGTACAGTTCCACAGACACTGACTCTCACTGGGGTACAGTTCCACAGACACTGACTCTCACTGGGGTACAGTTCCACAGACACTGACTCTCACTGGGGTACAGTTCCACAGACACTGACTCTCACTGGGTTACAGTTCCATAGGCACAGACTCTCACTGCGGTATAATTCCACAGACACTGACTCTCACTGGGGTACAGTTCCATAGGCACTGAATCTCACTGGGGTACAGTTCCACAGACACTGACTCTCACTAGGTTACAGTTCCATAGGCACTGACTCTCACTGCGGTATAATTCCACAGACACTGACTCTCACTGGGGTACAGTTCCATAGGCACTGAATCTCACTGGGGTACAGTTCCACGGACACTGACTCTCACTGGGGTACAGTTCCACAGACACTGACTCTCATTGGGGTGCAGTTCCACAGGCACGGACTCTCACTGGGGTACAGTTCCACAGGCACTGACTGTCACTGGGGTACTGTTCCACAGACACTGACTGTCACGGGTACGGGTTCCACAGACACTGACTCTCACTGGGGTGCAGTTCCACAGGCACTGACTCTCACTGGGGTACAGTTCCACGGACACTGACTCTCACTGGGGTACAGTTCCACAGACACTGACTATCACTGGGGTACATTTCCATCGACACTGACTCTCACTGGGGTACAGTTCCATAGACACTGATTGTCACTGGGGTACAGTTCCACAGACACTGACTCTCACTGGGGTTCAGTTCCATAGACACTGACTCTCTCACTGGGGTACAGTTCCACAGGCACTGACTCTCTCTGGGGTATAGTTCCAGAGACACTGACTCTCACTGGGGTACAGTTCCACAGGCACTGACTCTCACTGGGGTACAGTTCCACAGGCACTGACTGTCACTGGGGTACAGTTCCAGAGACACTGACTCTCACTGGGGTACAGTTCCACAGGCACTGACTCTCTCACTGGGGTACAGTTCCACAGGCACTGACTCTCTCTGGGGTATAGTTCCAGAGACACTGACTCTCACTGGGGTACAGTTCCACAGGCACTGACTCTCACTGGGGTACAGTTCCACAGGCACTGACTGTCACTGGGGTACAGTTCCACAGACACTGACTCTCACTGGGGTACAGTTTCACAGGCACTGACTCTCACTGGGGTGCAGTTTCACAGGCACTGACTGTCACTGGGGTACAGTTCCACAGGCACTGACTCTCACTGGGGTACAGTTTCACAGGCACTGACTCTCACTGGGGTACAGTTTCACAGGCACTGACTCTCACTGGGGTGCAGTTTCACAGGCACTGACTGTCACTGGGGTACAGTTCCACAGACACTGACTCTCACTGGGGTACTGGTTCCGCAGACACTGACTCTCCCTGGGGTACAGGTTCCACAGACACTGACTCTCACTGGGGTACAGTTCCACAGACACTGACTCTCCCTGGGGTACAGGTTCCACAGACACTAACTCTCACTGGGGTACAGTTCCACAGACACTGACTCTCCCTGGGGTACAGGTTCCACAGACACTAACTCTCACTGGGGTACTGGTTCCGCAGACACTGACTCTCACTGGGGTACAGGTTCCACAGACATTGACTCTCATTGGGGTACAAGTTCCACAGACATTGACTCTCACAGGAGTATGGGTTCCATAGTCACTGACTCTCACTGGGTATGGGTTACACAGGCACTGACACACACATAAACAATTCAACAGGCACTGACTGTCACTCTCTACTGTTGATCAGAAACTGGCTCCACTTCCACAGCTCATTTGTACAATGGACAGTGAATATCAGTTAACTGTTTGATGGGACAGTGTAGAGGGAGCTTTACTCTGTATCTAACCCGTGCTGTACCTGCCCTGGGAGTGTTTGATGGGACAGTGTAGAGGCAGCTTTATTCTGTATCTAACCCGTGCTGTACCAGTCCTGGGAGTGTTTGATGAGACACTGTAGAGGGAGCTTTACTCTGTATCTAACCCATGCTGTACCTGCCCTGGGAGTGTTTGATGGGACAGTGCAGAAGTCCTTGTACCATCAACTAGTGGGAACAGCCTTTCCACATCTAGCCTATCCAAACTCGTCATAATCTTGTACACCTCTATCAAATCAACCCTCAACCTACTTTGTTCTAATGAAAACAAATCCAGCTTCTCCAACCTGTCCTTGTAGCTAAAATCCCCCATCCCCGGAACCATTCTGGTAAATCTCCTCTGCAACACCTCAAGGGCCTTTACATCCTTCCTAAAATGTGGTGACCAGAACTGGACGCAATACTCCAGTTGTGGCCTAACCAGCGCTTTATAAAGGTTCAGCATAACTTCTCTACTTTTGTACTCAATACCTCTATTTATGAATCCCAAGATCCCATATGCTTTGCTAACCACTCTCTCAATATGTCCTGCCACCTTCAGGGACCTATGCACATTAACTCCCAGGTCCCTCTGTCCCTGCTCACTCCTTAAAACTGTGCCATTAAGTGTATATTCCCTCTCCCTGTTCCTTCTGCCAAAATGCATCACCTCACACTTCTCTGTATTAAATTCCATCTGCCACTTGTCTGCCCATTCTGCTAGCCTTTCTATGTCCTGTTGCAGTCGATTGGTATCATCCTCACTTTTTGCCACACCCCCAAGTTTGGTGTCATCGGCAAATTTAGAAATTCTACTCTGTATTCCAATATCCAGGTCATTTATATATATCAAAAAAAGCAGTAGCCCCAGCACTGACCCTTGGGGAACACCACTGTCTACCATCCTCCAGTCTGAAAAACAGCCATTTACCACAACTCGCTGTTTTCTGTCCTTAAGCCAATTCCTTATCCAAGCTGCCACTGACCCGCCTATTCCATGAGCTTCAATTTTGTTAACCAGCTTTCTATGTGGTACTTTGTCAAACGCCTTCTGAAAATCCATGTAGACAACATCCCTTGCATTCCCTTCATCAATCCTCCCTGTTACTTCATCAAAAAATTCAATTAGATTAGTCAAACACGATCTGCCTTTTACAAATCCGTGTTGGCTCTCCTTAATTAGCTTAAACCTCTCCAAGTGCCCGTTAATTTTTTCCTTGATTATTGTTTCTAAAACTTTACCCACCACTGATGTTAAACTGACCAGCCTGTAGTTACTAGGATTGTCCTTGCACTCTTTCTTGAACAATAGTGTCACATTTGCCACTTTCCAATCCACAGACACCTCCCCCGCATCTAGGGAAGATTGGAAAATTATGGCAAGCCCTTCCGCTATCTCCTCCCCCAATTCCCTTAGCAACCTGGGATGCAAGCCAGCTGGACCAGGCGACTTGTCCACTCTAAGCATACCCAGCCTTTCTAGTACATCCTGTCTATCAATTTTCACCCCTTCCATTGCTTCTAACTTTTCCACTTCTACTGATATCTTGTCAGCATCCACTTCTTGGTAAACACCAATACAAAGTACTCATTGAGTATTCTAGCCTTGCCCTGCACCTCTAAGCATATATCATATTTTTTGTCCCTATTAGGCCCCACCCCGCCTATTACTACCCGCTGTTACTACTGTTTCAATGCCGGTAGAAGATTTTTGGGTTCCCTTTTATGTTAACTGCCATTCTACTCTCATATTCTCTCTTTGCCAATCTTATTTTCATCTTCACTTTCCCTCTCAACTTATTGTATTTGGTCTGGTTCTCCCTTGAAGAATTCACCTGACATTCATCATACGCCCTCTTTTTTGTTTCATCATCTTCTCTATCTCCCTCATCACCCAAGGAGCCCTTGCTTTGGTTCCCTTACCCTTCCCTCTTGTTGGAATGTACCTAGCTTGTACTTGGAACATCTCCTCCTTAAAGATCACCCATTGTTCCGTTACAGTTTTTCCTGTCAGTCTTTGGTTCCATTATACCCCAGCTAGATCCTTTTGCCTCCCATTGAAGTTAGCCCTATTCCAGTTTAGAAGTTCCACTCTAGATTGTTCCTTGTTTCTCTCCATTGCTAATCTAAATCTTATGATACGATGATCACTCGTGCCCAAGTGTTCTCCCAGAGACACTTGGTCGACCTGGCCCACCTCATTCCCCAGCAACAGATCCAGCAATGCCTCCTTCCTAGTTGGGCCAAGAACAATAAGGTCAAGGAAATTCTACTGAACACATTTCAGAAATTCCTCCTCCTCCTGTCCCTTTACCCTAGCATTACCCTAATCATTATTCCAATCGATATTTGGGTAATTAAAGTCCCCCAATATCACCACTCTATAGCTCTTGCATAGCTCTGCGATTTCCCTGCAGATTTGCTCCATTGTGTAGAGGGAGCTTGACTTTGTATCTAATCCATGCTGTACCTGCCCTGGGAGTGTTTGATGGGACAGTGTAGAGGGAGCTTTACTCTGTATCTAACCCGTGCTGTATCTGCCCTGGGTGCATTTGATGGGACAGTGTAGAGGGAGCTTTACTCTGTATCTAACCCGTGCTGTACCTGCCCTGGGAGTGTTTGATGGGACAGTGTAGAGGGTGCTTTACTCTGTATCTAACCTGTGCTGTACCTGCCCTGGGAGTGTTTGCAATTAGCATTTAACTTAAATTTACTGTTTTATGTTTTAAGTTTCTTCCAGGCTTGGGCAGGTCTCAGCAAGCTCTGCACCGGAGGGTTGGTGGGGCTAGTTAGTTAATTAACTGGTCTAATCTGGTTCTGCAACTGCCAGAGAGCTGACTCATAAGCAGTATAGACAAGGGAGGTTGGAGAGCAGCTTGGCACAGAGTGAACAACTGGGAGTTTGGTAAGTGTGGGAGTTCGGTGAAGTGGGGGAAGGAGGTGCTTGCTTTTCCTAACTTCTCCCGCAGAGCGGCAGTGGACCTGAGCGGCAGCAGATCGAGGCCCGAGAGCGGGGATAAAAGCAGCAACAGACCTGCAACTACGCGAGAAAATGGCCGGATGACGTCACAGGTAAGGCAGGTAAGTGATTGGTAGTGACTGTGGGCTAAGTTTTAAGTTAACATCTAGCAAATAACTAAATTTTAAAAACTAAACTTAATTTAATTAATTTAATAAACTAAACGAAGTAAATAATTTGATTAACACTAAACTAATTAATTAAATGAATAAAATAATGGGAGAACAGGAGATGTGTTGCTGCTGCAATATGTGGGAGCTTGTGGACATTTTTGTCCAGGGCGACTACATCTGCGGTAAGTGTCTGCGGCTCGAGGAACTTCGGCTCCGAGTTGAGGAGCTGGAGTCCGAGCTGCAGACATTGCGAGACATCAGGGAGGGAGAAAGTTACCTGGACCTTTTGCTCCAGGAGGCAGCCACACCCCTTAGATTAAATACTTTAGAATTGACACGTGGTCAGGGACAGGAGGGTGTGACTGCGAGTGAGGCAGGTACGAGGATCCAGGAGATAGTATTGCAGGAGCCTCAGTCCCTGCACTTGTCCAATAGATTCGAGGTTCTTGCAACCCTTGTGGACCAGTGCGGAGACTGCGGGGAGGATGAGCAAACTGACCACGGCACCGTGGTACAGGAAGCCGTTCAAGTGGGGGGCGTAAAAAGGAAAGTGGTTGTAGTAGGCGACAGTATAGTTCGGGGGATAGACACTGTTCTCTGCAGCCAGGAGCGTGAGTCCCGAAGGCTATGTTGCCTACCCGGTGCCAGGGTAAAGGACATCTCCTCCGGGCTGGAGAAGAACTTGGAGTGGGGGGGGTGGATCCAGTTGTCGTGGTCCATGTAGGTACTAATGACATAGGTAGAACAAAGAAAGAGGTTCTGCTGAGAGAGTTTGAGCAGCTAGGGACTAAATTAAAAAGCAGAACCACAAAGCTCATAATCTCTGGATTATTACCGGAGCCACGAGCAAATTGGCATAGGGTCAATAGGATCAGGGAGATGAATGTGTGGCTGAAAGATTGGTGTGGGAGAAGTGGGTTTCGATTCGTGGAGCACTGGCACCAGTACTGGGGAAATAGAGAGCTGTTCCGTTGGGACAGACTACACCTGAACCATGCTGGGACCAGAGTTCTAGCGACTCGAATAACTAGGGAGGTAGATAGGGCTTTAAACTAAATAAGGTGGGGGAGGGTCCCGGTGGAGAGAAATCTAGAATGCTGAAGAGAAAAGACAATGAAGGAGTGCAGGAAAGTGATTGGGGTAAGGATAACCAAAGGAGTGCACTAACAAATAGGGTCTGGGTAAGAAAAAGTGGTAATAAGACAAATAGGGCCATAGTACAAAAAAATGTTAAGATGTCTAAAAATGTTAAAGACAAATCTAAAGGCACTGTATCTGAATGCACGAAGCATTCGTAATAAGGTAGATGAATTAACAGCGCAAATAGATGTAAACGGATACGATATAATTGCGATTACAGAGACATGGCTGCAGGGTGACCAAGAATATTCGATATTTAGGAAGGACAGGCGTAAAGGAAAAAGAGGTGGGGTGGCCTTGTTAGTAAAGGATGAAATCAGAGCAATAGTGAGAAAGGATATTGGCTCAGAAAATCAAGATGTAGAATCAGTCTGGGTGGAGCTAAGAAGCACCAAGGGGCAGAAAACATTGGTGGGAGTTGTCTATAGGCCTCCAAACAGTAGTAGTAATGTAGGGGATGGCATCAAACAGGAAATTAGAGATGCATGTAACAAGGGAACTACAGTAATCATGGGTGACTTTAATCTACATATAGACTGGCCAAACAAGATTGCAATAATATTGTGGAGGATGAATTCTTGGAGTGTGTACGAGATGGTTTTTTAGATCAGTACGTGGAGGAGCCAACTAAGGAACAGGCTATCCTAGATTAGGTATTCTGCAATGAGAAGGGGTTAATTAATAATCTTGTTGTGCGGGGTCCTTTAGGGAAGAGTGACCATCACATGATAGAATTCTTCATTAAGATGGAAAGTGAAGTAGTCCAATCCAAAACTAGGGTCCTAAATCTAAACAAAGGAAACTACGAAGGTATGAAGAGTGAGTTGGCTATGATAGATTGGGGAGCTTCATTAAAAGGCATGACAGTGGATAGGCAGTGGCTAACATTTAAGGAACGAATGCATGAATTGCAACAGTTATACATTCCTTTCTGGCGCAAAAACACAAAAGGAAAAGCGGCCCAACCATGGATAGCAAAAGAAATTAAGGATAGTATTAGATCCAAAGAGGAGTCATATAAAGTTGCCAGAAAACGTAGCAAGCCTGAGGATTGGGAGCAGTTTAGAGTTCAGCAAAATGGACCAAGAGATTGATTAAGAGGGGAAAAATAGAGTATGAGAGTAAACTTGCAAGGAACATAAAAGCGGATTGTAAAAGCTTCTACAAGTATGTAAAAAGAAAAAGATTAGTGAAGATAAATGTAGGTCCCTTACAGTCAGAAATGGGAGAATTTAAAATGGGGAACAAGGAAATGGCAGAGCAATTAAACAAATACTTTGGTTCTGTCTTCATGGAAGAGGACACAAATAACTTCCCAGAAATGCTAGGAAACCAAGGTTCTAGTGAGGAGGAATTAAAGGAAATTAGTATTAGTAAAAAAATAGTGCTGGAGAAATTAATGGGACTGAAAGTTGATAAATCCCCAGGGCCTGAAAATCTGCATCCCAGAGTACTAAAAGAGGTAGCCATGGAAATAGTGGATGCATTGGTTGTCATCTTCCAAAAATCTATAGATTATGGAACAGTTCCTGCAGATTGGAGGGTGGCAAATGTAACCCCACTATTTAAAAAAGGAGGGAGAGAGAAAACAGGGAACTACAGACCGGTTAGCCTAACATCAGTAGTAGGGAAAATGCTAGAGTCTATTGTAAAGGATGTGATAACAGGACACTTAGAAAATATCAACGGGATTAGACAAAGTCAACATGGATTTATGAAAGGGAAATCGTGTTTGAGAAACCTACTGGAGTTTTTTGAGAATGTAACTGGTAGAGTAGATAAGGGAGAACGAGTGGATGTGGTGTATTTGGATTTTCAGAAGGCCTTTGATAAAGTCCCACATAAGAGGTTAGTGTGCAATATTAAAGCACATGGGATTGGGGGTAATATACTGGCACGGATTGAAAATTGGTTAACAGACAGGAAACAGAGAATAGGAATAAATGGGTCTTTTTCAGGGTGGCAGGCAGTGGCTAGTGGGGTAGCGCAAGGATCAGTGCTTGGGCCCCAGCTATTCACAATATATATCAATGATTTGGATGAGGGAACCAAATGTAATATTTCCAAGTTTACTGATGACATGAAAGTAGGTGGGATTGTGAGTTGTGAGGAGGATGCAAAGAGGCTTCAAGGCGATTTAGACAAGTTGAGTGAGTGGGCAAATACATGGCAGATGCAGTATAACGTGGATAAATGTGAAGTTATCCACTTTGGTAGGAAAAACAGAAAGGCAGAGTATTATTTAAATGGTGATAGATTGGGAAATGTTGATGTACAAAGGGACCTGGGTGTCCTTGTACACCAGTCACTGAAAGCAAACATGCAGGTGCAGCAAGCAGTTAGGAAGGCAAATGGCATGTTGGCCTTCATTGCTAGAGGATTTGAGTACAGGAGCAAGGATGTCTTACTACATTTCTACAGGGCCTTGGTGAGACCACACCTGGAGTACTGTATGCAGTTTTGGTCTCCTTACCTAAGAAAGGATATACTTGCCATAGAGGGAGTGCAGCGAAGGTTCACCAGACTGATTCCTGGGATGGCAGGACTGTCGTATGAGGAGAGATTGGGTCGACTAGGCCTGTATTCACTAGAATTTAGAAGAATGAGAGGGGATCTCGTGGAAACGCATAAAATTCTGACAGGGCTAGACAGACTGGATGCAGGGAGGATGTTTCCCCTGGGAGTGTTTGATGGGGCAGTGTAGAGGGAGCTTTACTCTGTCTCTAACCCCGTGCTGTACCTGCCCTGGGAGTGTTTGATGGGACAGTGTAGAGGGAGCTTTACTCTGTATCTAACCCGTGCTGTACCTGCCCTGGGAGTGTTTGATGGGACGTCTCTCTACCTCTCTCTCCACCATCCTCCCAGTTGACCCCTTTTCTTACCTTCTTTTAGCATTCCTACTTTCAGACACTTCATAAATCGACAGGCCTGGCAGGATTTGCGTCTCCGCTTTGTGATTTCGCACTCGTTGTTGGCGGGACAGCTGTAATCAATGTTACCTAGACCAAAGGAGAGAACAAATTGTTACCCATGGGCGAAACCCAAAATGTAAGAGCCCTATTGCCACTGTCACATGAAACACTCCCAGGGCAGGTACAGCACGGGTTAGATACAGAGTAAAGCTCCCTCTACACTGTCCCATCAAACACTCCCAGGGCAGGTACAGCACGGGTTAGATACAGAGTAAAGCTCCCTCTACACTGTCCCATCAAACACTCCCAGGGCAGGTACAGCACGGGTTAGATACAGAGTAAAGCTCCCTCTACACTGTCCCATCAAACACTCCCAGGGTAGGTACAGCACGGGTTAGATACAAAGTCAAGCTCCCTGTACACAATGGAGCAAATCTGCAGGGAAATCACAGAGCTATGCAAGAGCTATAGACTGGTGATATTGGGGGACTTTAATTACCCAAATATCGATTGGAATAATGATTAGGGTAATGCTAGGGTAAAGGGACAGGAGGAGGAGGAATTTCTGAAATGTGTTCAGTAGAATTTCCTTGACCTTATTGTTCTTGGCCCAACTAGGAAGGAGGCATTGCTGGATCTGGTGCTGGGGAATGAGTTGGGCCAGGTCGACCAAGTGTCTGTGGGAGAACACTTGGGTACGAGTGATCATTGTATCATAAGATTTAGATTAGCAATGGAGAGGAGCAAGGAACAATCTAGAGTGGAACTTCTAAACTGGAATAGGGCTAACTTCAATGGGAGGCAAAAGGATCTAGCTGGGGTATAATGGAACCAAAGACTGACAGGAAAAACTGTAACGGAACAATGGGTGATCTTTAAGGAGGAGATGTTCCAAGTACAGGCTGGGTACATTCCAACAAGAGGGAAGGGTAAGGGAACCAAAGCAAGGGCTCCTTGGATGATGAGGGAGATAGAGAAGATAATGAAGCAAAAAAGAGTGCGTATGATGAATGTCAGGTGAATTCTTCAAGGGAGAACCAGACCAAATACAATAAGTTGAGAGAGGATGTGAAGATGAAAATAAGATTGGCAAAGAGAGAATATGAGAGTAGAATGGCAGTTAACATAAAAGGGAACCCAAAAATCTTCTACCGGCATTGAAACAGTAGTAACAGCGGGTAGTAAGAGCCAGGGTGGGGCCTATTAGGGACAAAAAATATGATATATGCTTAGAGGTGCAGGGCAAGGCTAGAATACTCAATGAGTACTTTGTATTGGTGTTTACCAAGAAGTGGATGCTGACAAGATATCAGTAGAAGTGGAAAAGTTAGAAGCAATGGAAGGGGTGGAAATTGATAGACAGGATGTACTAGAAAGGTTGGGTATGCTTAGAGTGGACAAGTCGCCTTGTCCAGATGGCTTGCATCCCAGGTTGCTAAGGGAATTGGGGGAGGAGATAGCGGAAGGGCTTGCCATAATTTTCCAATCTTCCCTAGATGCGGGGGAGGTGTCTGTGGATTGGAAAGTGGCAAATGTGACACTATTGTTCAAGAAAGAGTGTAAGGACAATCCTAGTAACTACAGGCTGGTCAGTTTAACATCAGTGGTGGGTAAAGTTTTAGAAACAATAATCAAGGAAAAAATTAACAGGCACTTGGAGAGGTTTAAGCTAATTAAGGAGAGCCAACACGGATTTGTAAAAGGCAGATCGTGTTTGACTAATCTAATTGAATTTTTTGATGAAGTAACAGGGAGGATTGATGAATGGAATGCAATGGATGTTGTCTACATGGATTTTCAGAAAGCGTTTGACAAAGTACCACATAGAAAGCTGGTTAACAAATTGAGGCTCGTGGAATAGGCGGGTCAGTGGCAGCTTGGATAAGGAATTGGCTTAAGGAGAGAAAACAGTGAGTTGTGGTAAATGGCTGTTTTTCAGACTGGAGGATGGTAGACAGTGGTGTTCCCCAAGGGTCAGTGCTGGGGCTACTGCTTTTTTTGATATATATAAATGACCTGGATATTGGAATACAGAGTAGAATTTCTAAATTTGCCGATGACACCAAACTTGGGGGTGTGGCAAACAGTGAGGATGATACCAATCGACTGCAACAGGACATAGAAAGGCTAACAGAATGGGCAGACAAGTGGCAGATGGAATTTAATACAGAGAAGTGTGAGGTGATGAATTTTGGCAGAAGGAACAGGGAGAGGCAATATACACTTAATGGCACAGTTTTAAAGAGTGTGCAAGGACAGAGGGACCTGGGAGTTAATGTGCATAGGTCCCTGAAGGTGGCAGGACATATTGAGAGAGTGGTTAACAAAGTATATGGGATCTTGGGCTTCATAACTAGAGGTCATGATGCGGAGATGCCGGCGTTGGACTGGGGTGGACAAAAATGAGAAGTCGCACAACACCAGGTTATAGTCCAACAGATTTATTTAAAATTACAAGCTTTCGGAGCTATCGATCGCCCCTTCTTCAGGTAAAGTAAGTTTACCTGAAGAAGGGGCGATCGAAAGCTCCGAAAGCTTGTAATTTTAAATAAATCTGTTGGACTATAACCTGGTGTTGTACGACTTCTCATTTTCATAAATAGAGGTATTGAGTACAAAAGTAGACAAGTTATGCTGAACCTTTATAAAGCGCTGGTTAGGCCACAACTGGAGTATTGCGTCCAGTTCTGGTCACCACACTTTAGGAAGGATGTGAAGGCCCTTGAGAGGGTGCAGAGGAGATTTACCAGAATGGTTCCGGGGATGGGGAATCTTAGCTACAAGGACAGGTTGGAGAAGCTGGATTTGTTTTCATTAGAACAAAGTAGGTTGAGGGGTGATTTGATAGAGGTGTACAAGATTATGACGAGTTTAGATAGGCTAGATGGGGAAAGGCTGTTCCCACTAGTTGATGGTACAAGGACTAGGGGACACAGATTTAAGGTTTTGGGCAAGAGATACAGGGGGGGATGTGAGGAAAAACTTTTTTACGCAACGAGTGGCGAGGATCTGGAACTCGCTGCCGACGGAAGTGGTGGAAGCGGAGACACTCAATGTTTTCAAGGGGAGACTGGATAGGCACTTAAGGGAAATAAACTTGCAGGGCTACGGGGATAGAGCGGGGGAATGGGACTGACTGGATTGCTCTACAGAGAGCCGGCATGGACTCGATGGGCCGAATGGCCTCCTTCTGTGCTGGTTATGACTCTAGAATCATAGAAAGTTACAGCACGGAAGGAGGCCATTTCGGCCCAACAAAGAGCTATCTAGCCTAATCCCACTTCCCAGCTTTTGGTCCGTAGCCCTGCAGGTTACAGCATCCCAAGTGCACATCCAAGTACTTTTGAAATGTGGTTAGGGTTCCTGCCTCTGCCACCCTTTCAGGCAGAGAGTTCCAGACCCCCACAACCCTCTGGGTGAAGAAATTTCCCCTCAAATCCCCTCTAAACCTTCCACCAATTACTTTAAATCTGTGCCCCCTGGATTTTTACCCCTCTGCTAAGGGAAATAGGTCCTTTCTATCCACTTTATCTAGGCCCCTCATAATTTTATACACCTCAATAAGGTTTCCCCTCAGCCTCTTCTGTTCCAAGGAAAACAGACCCAGCCTATCCAGTCTTTCCTCATAGCTAAGATTCCCTACTCCCGGCAACACCCTTGTAAATCTCCTCTGTACCCTCTCTAGTGCAATCACATCTTTCCTGTAATGTAGTGACCAGAACTGCACGCAGTACTCTAGCTGAGGCCTAACTATTGTTTTATACAGTTGAAGCATAACCCCCCTGCTCTTGTATTCTATGCCACGGCTAATAAAGGCAAGCATTCCGTATGCCTTATTAACCACCTTATCTACCTGGCCTGCTACCTTCAGGGATCTGTGGACATGCACTCCAAGGTCGCTTTGTTCCTCTACACTTCTCAGTGTCCTACCATTTAATGTGTATTCCCTTTCCTTGTTAGCCCTCCCCAAATGCATTACCTGAATCTAGGCTCTAAAGGTCCCTCTACACTGTCCCATTATACACTCCCAGGGCAGGTACAGCACGGGTTAGATACAGAGTAAAGCGCCCTCTACACTGTCCCATCAAACACTCGCATGTTAGGTACAGCACAGGTTAGATACAGAGTAAAGCTCCCTCTACACTCTCCCATCAAACACTCCCAGGGCAGGTCAACTGATAGTCGCGTGATAGAGAGTGTTTCAACACATTATAGGCTTTTACCAACACATTATTGTGAGTGTTACCAACAAATTATAGAGTGTTTCCACCACATTATAGACAATGTTTCCGACACATTATAGAGAGTAATTCCCAGACATTATAGAGAGCATTTCCAACACATTCGAGAGAGTGTTCACAACACGTTATAGAGAGTGTTTCCAACACATTGTAGGGAGTTTTTCCAACTCATTATAGAGAGTGTTTCCAACACATTATAGAATGTGTTTCCGACACATTATAGAGAGTGTTTCCAACAGATTTTACCGAAAGTTACCAACATTGTATAGTGAGTGTATCCCACACATTATAGAGAATGTTTCCCACACATTATAGAGTGATTCCAACACATTATAAAGAATTTTACTAACACATTATAGAGAGTGTTTCCAAAACATTATTGAGAATTTTCCCAACATATTATAGAGAATGTTAACAACACATTATGGAGAATGTTTCCAACACATTATAGAGTGATTCCAACATATTATAGAGAATTTTACCAACACATTATAGCGATTGTTAACAACACATTATAGACAGTGTTTCCAACAGAATATAGGGAGAGTTTCCAACACAGTATAGAGAATCTGGCCAACAGTGAAATTTTATTGCAGCATCAAAGACTTTTGAGATTCAGTTTTTATGTTCTTAGTTTTTAACTTTTAAATGTTAACTAGCTATTTTCTACTTTTCAAACATTCGCAAACATAATTTTTTTGAATAAAATTTGTAAACAGTGTGACTTTTTTGGTTTCTTAGTGCAATAAAGACATTCAAGATGGAAACTAGCTATTTTCTAATTTTCAAACAGTTGTAATTTTAAATATTTTTGCAAATAAAAACATTGACATTTTTTTCAAAGTGACTAGAGGCTGCACTTTTTAAACGAAACGGTTACATACACTTTCAGTCACAAAAATATATTTCAATAAAAAAAGCAACGACAACATTTAACATTTAAATAAAATGAAACATTAAAGAATTGAACGATTTGCCCCTCGCATCTGTGCCTGAGGGTCAAAGGAGGTGGATTGTGCAAAAGGTGACAACCTACTGTCTCCTGCGCTTTCCCCTTCCCCGTGACCGGAGCCCTCTGTTGCCAATTGAAAGGCCCCTGTTTCTGCGCTGGGAGCAGGTAAGGGTGGTTCTGCGGGAGTCAAAGTAATGGCATTGTTCCGCTGTCCGTGGAATGGTGGAGTTTGCGCAGACAGCCTGGGCAACTTCTGACCAAGCTGTCATCTGTCCTTTGCGCGGCGCCCTGGACTTCTCATTCCCAAGGATCTGCGGGCGCTTCGCCTCAACCTCATTCAGGAGTGTGCTGATGTCATCGTCACTAAAATTCTGAGCTTTGTTAATCATGTGAATTGTGCTCAGTTCTTCCATTTCATAGAAACATAGAAACATAGAAGATAGGAGCAGGAGTAGGCCATTCGGCCCCTCTAGCCTGCTCCGCCATTCGATGAGATCATGGCTGATCATCCAAACTCAGTACCCTGTACCTGCCTTCTCCCCATATCCCTTGATACCTTTAGCTTTAAGAAATATATCTAACTCAATCTTGAATATATTTAATGAATTGGCCTCAACTACCTTCTGTGGTAGAGAATTCCACAGGTTCACCACTCTCTGGGTGAAGAAATTCTTCCTCATTTCTGTCCTAAATGGCTTACCCCTTATCCTTAGATTATGACCTCTGGTTTTGGACTCTCCGACCATCGGGAACATTCTTCCTGCATCTAGTTTGTCCAGACCTGTCAGAATTTTATATGTTTCGATGAGATCCCCTCTCATTCTTCTATACTCCAGCGAGTATAAGCCCAATCGACCCAATCTCTCCTCATATGTCATTCCTGCCATCCCAGGTATCAGCCTAGTTAATCTTCGCTGAACTCCTTCCATGGCAAGAACAGCCTTCCTCAGATAAGGCGACCAAAACTGCACACAGTACTCAAGGTGTGGTCTCACCAAGGCCCTATACAACTGCAGCAGGACATCCCTGTTCCTATACTCAAACCCTTTCGCTATGAAGGCCAACATACCATTTGCCTTCTTCACCGCCTGCTGCACCTGCATGCTTGCCTTCAGCGACTGGTGCACAAGGACACCCAGGTCTCGTTGCACTTCCCCTTCTCCCAATCTATTGCCATTCAGATAATAGTCTGCCTTTCTGTTTTTGACACCAAAGTGGATAACCTCGCATTTATCCACGTTATATTGCATCTGCCACGCTTCTGCCCAATCACCCAACCTGTCCAAATCATACTGGAGTTTCTCGGTATCCTCCTCGCAGCACACACACACACCCACCCAGCTTTGTGTCATCTGCAAACTTGGAGATATTACATTTAGTTCCCTTATCTAGATCATTAATGTATATTGTGAATAGCTGGGGTCCAAGGACCGATTCCTGCGGTACCCCACTAGTCACTGCCTGCCACTCGGAAAAAGACCCATTCATTCCTACTCTCTGCTTTCTGTCCGCCAACCAGTTCTCTATCCAAGTCAATACCTTGCCCCCAATCCCATGTGCCTTAACTTTACACGCTAATCTCTTATGCGGGACCTTATCGAAAGCCTTTTGAAAGTCCAAATACACCACATCTACTGGTTCTCCCTTATCTATTTTCCCAGTTACATCCTCAAAAAATTCCAGTAGATTAGTCAAGCACGATTTACTTTTTGTAAATCCATGTTGACTTTGTCCGATCCTGGCACTGTTTTTCAAGTGCTCAGCTATTACATCCTTTATAATGGACTCTAGCATTTTCCCCACTACCGATGTCAGGCTTTCTCTCTACCACCCTTTTTGAATAGTGGGGTAACATTAGCTACCCTCCAATCCATGGGTACAGTTCCAGATTCCATCAAATGTTGGAAGATGATCAGCAATGCATCTACTATTTCTAGGGCCACTTCCTTAAGTACCCTGGGATGTAGATTATCAGGCCCTGGGGATTTATCGGCCTTCAATCCCATCAATTTCCCTAACACCATTTCCCTTTAAATACTGATTTCTTTCAGTTCCTCCCTTTCATCAGACCATATGTTCTCCAACATCTCTGGGAGGTTATTTGTGTCCTCCTTTGTGAAGATAGAACCAAAATATGCATTTAATTGGTCTGCCATTTCTTTGTTCCCCATTATAACTTCCCCCGCTTCTGACTGCAAGGGACCTACACTTGATTTCACTAATCTTTTTCTCTTCACATATCTATAAAAGCTCTTACAGTCAGTTTTTATGTACCCTGAAAGCTTACTTTCATATTCTATTTTCCCCTTCTTAATTAATCCCTTTGTCTTCCTTTGTTGAATTCTAAACTGCTCCCAATCTTCAGGGTTACCACTTTTTCTGGCCAATTTATATGCCCTCTCCTTGGATCTTATGCTATCCCTAATTTCCCTTGTTAGCCACGGTTGAGTCACCCTTCTTGTTTTATTCTTATGCCACACTGGGATGAACAAATTCTGTAGTTTATTCATGCGATCTTTGAATGTTTGCCATTCCCTATCCACCGTCAACCCTTTGAGTGACATTCCTCAATCAATCCTACCCAATTCGCGCCTCATACCATCGTAGTTTCCTTTATTTAAATTCAGGACCCTAGTCTCTGATTCAACTACTTCACTCTCCATCCTAATGAAGAATTCTATCATATTATGATCGCTCTGACCCAAGGGGTCTCGCACAACAAGATTGCTAATTAATCCTTTCTCGTTACATAATACCCAGTCTAAGATGGCCTGATCTCTGGTTGGTTCCTCGACATATTGTTCCAGAAAAACATCCCGTAAACATTCGAGGAATTCCTCCTCCACAGTATTTTTATTAATTTGGTTAGCCCAATCTATATGTAGATTAAAGTCACCCATGATGACTGCTGTGCCCTTACTGCATGCTTCTCTAATATCCCTTTTCATGCCGTTTCACTTTGCTAATTAATTAAAATGAATGAAAAAATGTTTTTCAGGGCTTTTAAAACACTTTAAATTGCTTCAAATCTCTTTAAACTATTTAAGATTCTTCAAGTCCATGTAAAAGTCTTTAAAAGATTCTAAAAGTTAAAAAAAGATTCAAAAAACTATAAAGAAACAACTTACCATTGATTTTTGCAGCTACTTTCAGTTTCCAATGCTTCTGAAGAGTTGAAAAAAATCAGGGGCGTGACCTATGCAAACATAACTTTTGTGGGTGGATCTCCCCTACGCTGAAGCCCTAGGCTCTGCGCACACTGCGCATATGCTACACAGGAGTCCTGAGGATTAAATCGGAAGTTTACATGGGCCCAGAGCATTAAGGTCAGTGCAGTTCTTTTTTGCAGATCGAAGGCCCATTATAGAGAGTGTTTCCAAGACATTATAGAGAGTGTTTCCAACACATTATAGAGCGTGTTTCCAACACATTATAGAGCGTGTTTCCAACACATTATAGCGGGTGTTTCCAACACATTATAGAGCGTGTTTCCAACACAGTATAGAGCGTGTTTCCAACACATTATAAGGAGTGTTTCCAACACATTATAGCGAGTGTTTCCAACACATTATAGAGCGTGTTTCCAACACATTATAGAGCGTGTTTCCAACACATTATAGCGAGTGTTTCCAACACATTATAGAGCGTGTTTCCAACACATTATAAGGAGTGTTTCCAACACATTATATATAGTGTTTCCAACACATTATAGCGAGTGTTTCCAACACATTATAGGTCGGCAGCGGGGAAGGAGGAGCGGACCTGGTTGGAGCGGCAGGAGCGGCGGCGAGTCGATAAAGGGAGCCCCGAGGCTCAGTAGGCCTCACACCAGCGTCGACAGCGGCGGAGGAGGAGCCTTTCTTTCTTGCACAGAGCGGTCGGCAGCGGGGAAGGAGCTACGCGGGCTTTTTCAAAGTCAGAAGGCGGGGCCAATTCATTGGTACCCGTATATAGGTGGAGCTGTTGCTAAGCCCGAGACACTACACTAGTAGTGTCTCCCACCCTCCCACCTCCTCTAACCTTTAGGGGTAGAGGGAATTTAAAAGGTAGGTTCGATTTATATTTTGTTTTCAGAGACTTAACTTAATAAAGTAATATAAGGGTTAAGTCATGGCAGGAAATCTCGGGGCCGTGTCATGCTCCTCCTGTGCTATGTGGGAAATCAGGGACACTTCCAGTGTCCCTGACAACTATGTGTGCAGGAAGTGCGTCCAGCTGCAGCTCCTGACGGACCGCATGGCGGCACTGGAGCTGCGGATGGACTCACTCTGGAGCATCCACGATGCCGAGAACTTTGTGGATTACTCATTTAGTGAGTTGAACACACCGCGGGTAAAGGCTAGGTCAGACAGTAAATGGGTGACCAAGAGGCAGGGCAATATCAGGAAGGTAGTGCAGGAGTCCCCTGCGGTCGTCTCCCTCCAAAACAGATATACCGTTTTGGATACTGTTGGGGGAAATGACCTACCAGGGGAAGGCACCAGCAGCCAGGTTCATGGCACCATGGCTGGCTCTGCTGCACAGCAGGGCGGGAAAAAGAGTGGTAGAGCTATAGTGATAGGGGACTCAATTGTAAGGGGAATAGACAGGAGTTTCTGTGGCCGCAATCGAGATTCCAGGATGGTATGTTGCCTCCCTGGTGCAAGGGTCAAGGATGTCTCGGAGCGGCTGCAGAACATTCTGGAAAGGGAGGGTGAAGAGCCAGCTGTCGTGGTGCATGTAGGTACCAATGATATAGGTAAAAAGCGGGAAGAGGTCCTACAAGCAGAATTTAGGGAGCTAGGAGCTAAATTGAAAAGTAGGACCTCAAAGGTAGTAATCTCTGGGTTGCTACCAGTGCCACGTGCAAATCAGAGTAGCATGAACAGGATAGCGAGATTAAATACGTGGCTTGAGCAGTGGTGCAGGAGGGAGGGATTCAAATACCTGAGGCATTGGAACCAGTTCTGGGGGAAGTGGGACCTGTACAAAAGGGACGGTCTGCACTTGGGCAGGACTGGTACAGATGTCCTCGGGGTAATATTTGCTAAGGCAGTTCAGGAGGATTTAAACTAATATGGCAGGGGAATGGGAACCTATGTAGCAAAACAGGGGGAAGTAATATGCAGTCATAAACAAATGTTAGAAGGGTGAGAAACAATAAGGGAAATCCGAGTAAACAAAGGCAAGAAACACAAAGGGCCATACTAAATCATAAGTCTAAAAGGACAAAGGGTGTTAATAAAACAAGCCTAAAGGCTCTGTGTCTTAATGCAAGGAGTATCCGTAATAAGGTGGATGAATTGACTGTGCAAATTGATGTTAACGGATATGATGTGATTGGGATTACAGAGACGTGGCTCCAGAACAATCAAGGCTGGGAACTGAATATCCAGGGGTATTCAACATTCAGGAAGGATAGAATAAAAGGAAAAGGGGGTGGGGTAGCATTGCTGGTTAAAAAGGAAATTAATGCAATAGCTAGGAAGGACATTAGCTTGGAGGATGTGGAATCAATATGGGTTGAGCTGCAGAACACCAAAGGGCAGAAAACATTAGTGGGGGTTGTGTACAGACCTCCAAACAGTAGTAGTGAGGTGGGGGAGGGTATGAAACAGGAAATCAGAGGTGCATGCAAAAAAGGCGCAGCAGTTATCATGGGTGACTTTAATATGCATATAGATTGGGCTACTCAAACTGGAAGCAATACGGTGGAGGAGGATTTCCTGGAGTGTTTAAGGGATGGTTTCCTAAACCAATATGTTGAGGAACCAACTAGAGGGGAGGCCATCCTGGACTGGGTGTTGTGTAATGAGGAAGGACTAATCAGCAATCTTGTGGTGCGAGGCCCCTTGGGGAAGAGTGACCATAGTATGGTGGAGTTCTACATTAGGATGGAGAAGGAAACAGTTAATTCAGAGACCATGGTCCAGAACTTAAATAAGGGCAACTTTGAGGGTATGAGGCGTGAATTGGCGAGGTTAGATTGGCAAGCGATATTTAAGGGGTTATCAGTGGAAGGGAAATGGCAGACATTTAGAGATCGCATGGATGAACTACAGCAATTGTACATCCCTGTCTGGCGTAAAAATAAAAAAGGGAAGGTGGCTCAACCATGGCTAACAAGGGAAATCAGGGATAGTATTAAAAGCAAGGAAGTGGCATACAAATTGGCCAGAAGTAGCAGCAAACCCGGGGACTGGGAGAACTTTAAAACTCAGCAGAGGAGGACGAAGGGTTTGATTAGGGCAGGGAAAATAAAATATGAAAGGAAGCTTGCGGAGAACATTAAAATGGACTGCAAAAGCTTCTATAAATATGTAAAAAGAAAGAGGTTAGTAAAAACAAACGTAGGTCCCCTGGAGTCAGAAACAGGGGAAGTCATAATGGGGAACAAAGAAATGGCAGATCAATTGAACAAGTACTTTGGTTCGGTGTTTACTGTGGAGGACACAAACAACCTTCCGGAAATAAAAGAGATCAAAGGATCTGGTAAGAGGGAGGAGCTGAGGGAAATCCTTATCAGTCGGGAAAAGGTGTTGGGGAAATTGATGGGACTGAAGGCTGATAAATCCCCAGGGCCTGATGGTCTGCATCCCAGAGTACTTAAGGAGGTGGCCTTGGAAATAGTGGATGCATTGACGATCATTTTCCAACATTCCTTCGACTCTGGATCAGTTCCGAAGGAGTGGAGGGTGGTTAATGTAACCCCTCTTTTTAAAAAAGGAGGGAGGGAGAAAGCAGGGAATTATAGACCGGTCAGCCTGACATCGGTGGTGGGTAAAATGATGGAATCAATTATTAAAGATGTCATAACAGACCATTTGGAAAGTGGCGACATGATAGGTCCAAGTCAGCATGGATTTGTGAAAGGGAAATCATGCTTGACAAATCTTCTGGAATTTTTAGAGGATGTTTCCAATAGGGTGGACGGGGGGGAACCAGTAGATGTGGTGTATTTGGACTTTCAGAAGGCCTTCGACAAGGTCCCACACAAGAGATTGGTGTGCAAAGTTAAAGCACATGGGATTGGGGGTAATGTGTTGACGTGGATTGAGAACTGGTTGGCACACAGGAAACAAAGAGTAGGAGTAAATGGGTACTTTTCAGAATGGCAGGCAGTGACCAGCGGGGTACCGCAGGGTTCGGTGCTGGGGCCCCAGCTGTTTACATTATATATTAATGATTTGGACGAAGGGATTAATTGTAATATCTCCAAATTTGCGGATGACACTAAATTGGGAGGCAGTGTGAACAATGAGGAGGATGCTAGGAGGCTACAGAGTGACTTGGACAGGTTGGGTGAATGGGCAAATGTATGGCAGATGAAGTACAATGTGGATAAATGTGAGGTTATCCACTTTGGTGGTAAAAATAGGGAGGCAGACTATTACCTGAATGGTGGCAGATTAGGGAAAGGGGAGGTGCAACGAGACCTGGGCGTCATGGTGCATCAGTCACTGAAGGTGGGAAGGCAAGTGCAGCAGGCAGTCAAGAAAGCAAACGGAATGATGGCCTTCATAGCAAGGGGATTTGAGTACAGGAGTAGGGAGGTGATGCTGCAGTTGTACAGGGCCTTGGTGAGGCCACACCTGGAGTATTGTGTGCAGTTTTGGTCTCCTAACTTGAGGAAGGACATTCTTGCTATTGAGGGAGTGCAACGAAGGTTCACTAGATTGATTCCTGGGATGGCCAGACTGACATATCAAGAAAGACTGGATCAACTGAACTTGTATCCTCTGGAGTTCAGAAGAATGAGGGGGGATCTTATAGAGACGTTTAAAATCCTGACTGGTTTAGACAAATTAGATGCGGGCAGAATGTTTCCAATGTTAGGGAAAACTAAAACCAGGGGTCACAGTCTAAGGATAAAGGGGAAGCCATTTAAGACTGAGATGAGGAGGAACTTCTTCACCCAGAGAGTGGTGAATCTGTGGAATTCTCTACCACAGAAGGTTGTTGAGGCCAGTTCGCTAAATATATTCAAAAGGGAGTTAGATATAATACTCACAACTAGGGGGATCAAGGGGTATGGCGAGAAAGCAGGAATGGGGTACTGAGGTAGCATGTTCAGCCATGAACGCATTAAATGGCGGTGCAGGCTCGAAGGACCGAATGGTCTACTCCTGCACCTATTTTCTATGTTTCTATGTTTCTATGTTTCCAACACATTATAGAGAATCTTTCCAACACATTACAGAGAGTGTTTCCAACACAATATAGAGAGTGTTTCCAACACATTATAAAGAATGTTACCAACACATTATACAGAATGTTTCCAACACATTACAGAGAATGTTTCCAACACATTACAGACAGTGTTTCCAACACATTATCGAGAATGTTTCCAACACATTATAGACAGTATTTCCAACACATTATAGAGAGTGTTTCCAACACAATGGCCTAGAAATTTGCGTGGCCGGCTTGCCGTGGGGGTAAGGATCGCGCGCGCTCTTACCCACCGCACCGGCCGTTGTGTTTTGGGCCCACAAGAACTTCGGGTCCTGGGCCTCTCCCAAGAGCCGGCGCACAGTGCGTGCGTGTTCCAGGGGCGCAGTTAGTGCGATGCGACCCCTGGGATCACGTGGGCCATGGAGAGCCAATGGCAGCAGACCATCTTTCATTCATAGATTTGACAGGAGACCTGTCAAATCTGTGAATTGAAATCGGCCCCTAAAGAACAGCTAAACCTCAAATAAATTTTAAATAAAAACCATCACATTTATAAAATAACTATTGTGAAATAAATTAACCACATTAAACAAAAATTTAAATTTTTGAAAAAAATAAAATACTTTTTAAAAGTTATAAAAATAAGCTTACCTTTCTTTAAAGTATCTAAAAAAGATAAAGCTGTTGAAAATTTTTTAAAATTATACTTAATTAACGACTTACCTTATTCAGAAGGGGTCTGACGCCTCCTTTTTACTAGCGTAGAATCTTTAATACTTACCCTCGCGTTGAAACCTGAAAAAAGATCTAAGTGTGCTGCGTGCGCGCAGCCTCTAGCGCGCACGCGGTTCACCTAGGAACCGCCCCCTTCACCATACCGGAAGTGCCGGTTTCCCGCGCATGCGCAGTGCATGCAGGAAACCAGCACTTCGGGAATGAATACGGGTGAGTACGCACTGAATACTCACCCGGGAACGGCCGAATTTTGGGGCCATTATAGACAGTGTTTCCAACACATTATAGAGAATGTTTCCAACACATTATTGTGAGTGTTTCCAACACATTATAGAGAATGTTTCCAACACATTATTGTGAGTGTTTCCAACACATTATAGAGAATGTTTCCAACGCATTATTGAGAATTTGTCCAACAAATTATTGAGAATGTTTCCAACACATTATAGAGAATGTTACCAACACATTATAGAGAATGTTACCAATGCATTATAGAGAATTTATGCAACACATTACAGAGAATGTTTCCAACGCATTATAGAGAGTGTTACCAACACATTATAGGGATTTTTTCCAACACATTATAGAGAGTGTTTCCAACACATTATAGAGAGTGTTTCCAACACATTATAGAGAATTTGTCCAACACATTATAGAGACTATTTCCAACATATTTTGACAGGAAGACCTGTCAAATCTATGAATAGAGATCAGCCCCGAAACTACACTAAAATGTCAAATAAATTAAAAAAAAAATCACATTTTTAAAAATAACCATAAATTGCATAAATTAACTACTTTATACAAAAATTTAATTTTTGAAAAAATTAATTAAACTTTTTAACGGTGCTAAAAATAAACTTACCTTTACTTAAAGTATGTAAAAAAGATAAACATCTTGAAAAATGTTGAAATTGCAATTAATTAACCACTTACCTTGTTAAAAACAGGCTTTGCACCTCATTTTTAGATGTGCAGCTTCTCCATACTTAACCTCACGGAGAACCCTGAAAAAAACTCCGATGTTCGCTGCATGCGCGCTGCCTCTCCCGTGCACGCGTTCGATTCTGAACCCCTTCCTTCAGGGGAACGGAAGTTCCGGTTTCCCGCACATGTGCAGTGCATGCGTGAAACCGGCACTTCAGGTGGCCTTACGGGTGAGGACACAGCGCGTACTCACCCGACAACAGCCGAATTTCTGGCACATTATAGAGAGTGTTTCCAACACATTATAGAGCATGTTTCCAACACAATATAGAGAGTGTTTCCAACACGTTATAGAGATTGATTCCAACACATTATAGAGAATATTTCCAACACATTATAGAGAGTGTTTCCAACACGTTATGGAGAGTGTTTCCAACACAATATAGAGAATGTTTCCAACACATTATAGAGAATGTTTCCAACACATTATACAGAGTGTTTCCAACACATTATAGAGAGTGTTTCCAACACGTTATGGAGAGTGTTTCCAACACAATATAGAGAATGTTTCCAACACATTACAGAGAATGTTTCCAACACATTACAGAAAATGTTTCCAACACATTATAGAGAATGTTTCCAACACATTATAGAGAGTGTTTCCAACACGTTATGGAGAGTGTTGCCAACACAATATAGAGAATGTTTCCAACACATTATACAGAGTATTTCCAACACATTATAGAGAATGTTTCCAACACAATATAGAGAGGGTTTCCAACACATTATAGAGAATGTTTTCAACACATTATAGAGAATGTTTCCAACACATTAAAGAGAGTGTTTCCAGCACATTATCAAGAAAGTTAAAAATACATTATAGAGAATGTTTCCAACACATTAAAGAGAGTGTTTCGAACACATTATAGAGAGTGTTTCGAACACATTATAGAGAACGTTTCCAACACATTACAGAGAATATTACGAGCACATTATAGAGAATGTTTCCAACAAATAATAGAGAGTGTTTCAAACACAATATAGAGAATGTTTCCAACACATTATAGAGAGTGTTTCCAACACAATATAGAGAGTGTTTCCAACACAATATAGAGAATGTTTCCAACACAATATAGAGAATGTTTCCAACACAATATAGAGAATGTTTCCAACACAATATAGAGAGTGTTTCCAACACAATATAGAGAATGTTTCCAACACAATATAGAGAATGTTTCCAACACATTATAGAGAATGTTTCCAACACATTATAGAGAATGTTTCCAACACATTATAGAGAATGTTTCCAACACAATATAGAGAATGTTTCCAACACATTATAGAGAATGTTTCCAACACATTATAGAGAATGTTTCCAACACATTATAGAGAGTGTTTCCAACACAATATAGAGAATGTTTCCAACACATTATAGAGAGTGTTTCCAACACAATATAGAGAATGTTTCCAACACATTATAGAGAATGTTTCCAACACATTATAGAGAATGTTTCCAACACAATATAGAGAGTGTTTCCAACACAATATAGAGAGTGTTTCCAACACAATATAGAGAGTGTTTCCAACACATTATAGAGAATGTTTCCAACACATTATAGAGAATGTTTCCAACACATTATAGAGAATGTTTCCAACACATTATAGAGAATGTTTCCAACACATTATAGAGAATGTTTCCAACACATTATAGAGAATGTTTCCAACACATTATAGAGAATGTTTCCAACACATTATAGAGAATGTTTCCAACACATTATAGAGAATGTTTCCAACACATTATAGAGAATGTTTCCAACACATTATAGAGAATGTTTCCAACACATTATAGAGAATGTTTCCAACACATTATAGAGAATGTTTCCAACACATTATAGAGAATGTTTCCAACACATTATAGAGAATGTTTCCAACACATTATAGAGAATGTTTCCAACACATTATAGAGAATGTTTCCAACACATTATAGAGAATGTTTCCAACACATTATAGAGAATGTTTCCAACACATTATAGAGAGTGTTTCCAACACGTTATAGAGAATGTTTCGAACACATTATACAGAATGTTTCCAAAACAAGGTAGAGACTGTTTCCAACACATTCTAGAGAATGTTTCCAACACAATATAGAGAATGTTTCCAATAAATTATAGAGAATGTTTCCAACACATTACAGGGAATGTTTCCAATACATTTTAGAGAATGTTTCCAGCACATTATAGAGAATGTTTCCAACAGAATATAGAGAATGTTTCCAACACAATATAGAGAGTGTTTCCAATAAATTATAGAGAATGTTTCCAACACAATATAGAGAATGTTTCCAATAAATTATAGAGAATGTTTCCAACACATTACAGGGAATGTTTCCAATACATTTTAGAGAATGTTTCCAGCACATTATAGAGAATGTTTCCAACACATTACAGAGAATTTTTCCAACACATTATAGAGAGTGTTTCCAACACATTATAGAGAGTGTTTCCAACACAATATAGTCAATTTTCCAACACATTATAGAGAATGTTTCCAACATAATATAGAGAATGTTTCCAACACAATATAGAGAATGTTTCCAACACATTATAGAGAATGTTTCCAACACATTACAGAGAATGTTTCCAACACATTACAGAGCATGTTTCCAACACATTATAGAGAATGTTTCCAACACATTATAGAGAATGTTTCCAACACATTACAGAGAATGTTTCCAACACATTATAGAGAATGTTTCCAACACATTACAGAGAATGTTTCCAACACATTATAGAGAATGTTTCCAACACATTATAGAGAATGTTTCCAACACATTACAGAGAATGTTTCCAACACAATATAGAGAATGTTTCCAACACATTATAGAGAATGTTTCCAACACAATATAGAGAATGTTTCCAACACATTATAGAGAATGTTTCCAACACATTATAGAGAATGTTTCCAACACAATATAGAGAATGTTTCCAACACATTATAGAGAATGTTTCCAACACATTATAGAGAATGTTTCCAACACAATATAGAGAATGTTTCCAACACATTATAGAGAATGTTTCCAACACAATATAGAGAATGTTTCCAACACATTATAGAGAATGTTTCCAACACATTATAGAGAATGTTTCCAACACAATATAGAGAATGTTTCCAACACATTATAGAGAATGTTTCCAACACATTATAGAGAATGTTTCCAACACATTATAGAGAATGTTTCCAACACATTATAGAGAATGTTTCCAACACATTATAGAGAGTGTTTCCAACACATTATAGAGAATGTTTCCAACACATTATAGAGAATGTTTCCAACACATTATAGAGAATGTTTCCAACACATTATAGAGAATGTTTCCAACACATTATAGAGAATGTTTCCAACACATTATAGAGAGTGTTTCCAACACATTATAGAGAATGTTTCCAACACATTATAGAGAGTGTTTCCAACACATTATAGAGAATGTTTCCAACACAATATAGAGAGTGTTTCCAACACATTATAGAGAATGTTTCCAACACATTATAGAGAATGTTTCCAACACATTATAGAGAATGTTTCCAACACATTATAGAGAATGTTTCCAACACATTATAGAGAATGTTTCCAACACAATATAGAGAATGTTTCCAACACAATATAGAGAATGTTTCCAACACATTATAGAGAATGTTTCCAACACATTATAGAGAGTGTTTCCAACACATTATAGAGAATGTTTCCAACACATTATAGAGAATGTTTCCAACACAATATAGAGAGTGTTTCCAACACATTATAGAGAATGTTTCCAACACATTATAGAGAATGTTTCCAACACATTATAGAGAATGTTTCCAACACAATATAGAGAATGTTTCCAACACATTATAGAGAGTGTTTCCAACACATTATAGAGAATGTTTCCAACACATTATAGAGAATGTTTCCAACACATTATAGAGAATGTTTCCAACACATTATAGAGAATGTTTCCAACACATTATAGAGAGTGTTTCCAACACAATATAGAGAATGTTTCCAACACATTATAGAGAATGTTTCCAACACATTATAGAGAATGTTTCCAACACAATATAGAGAGTGTTTCCAACACAATATAGAGAATGTTTCCAACACATTATAGAGAGTGTTTCCAACACATTATAGAGAGTGTTTCCAACACATTATAGAGAATGTTTCCAACACATTATAGAGAATGTTTCCAACACATTATAGAGAGTGTTTCCAACACATTATAGAGAGTGTTTCCAACACAATATAGAGAGTGTTTCCAACACATTATAGAGAATGTTTCCAACACATTATAGAGAATGTTTCCAACACATTATAGAGAGTGTTTCCAACACAATATAGAGAATGTTTCCAACACATTATAGAGAATGTTTCCAACACATTATAGAGAGTGTTTCCAACACATTATAGAGAATGTTTCCAACACAATATAGAGAATGTTTCCAACACAATATAGAGAGTGTTTCCAACACAATATAGAGAATGTTTCCAACACAATATAGAGAGTGTTTCCAACACAATATAGAGAATGTTTCCAACACAATATAGAGAATGTTTCCAACACAATATAGAGAGTGTTTCCAACACATTATAGAGAATGTTTCCAACACATTATAGAGAGTGTTTCCAACACAATATAGAGAATGTTTCCAACACAATATAGAGAGTGTTTCCAACACATTATAGAGAATGTTTCCAACACATTATAGAGAATGTTTCCAACACAATATAGAGAGTGTTTCCAACACAATATAGAGAGTGTTTCCAACACATTATAGAGAATGTTTCCAACACAATATAGAGAATGTTTCCAACACATTATAGAGAATGTTTCCAACACAATATAGAGAATGTTTCCAACACAATATAGAGAGTGTTTCCAACACATTATAGAGAATGTTTCCAACACATTATAGAGAATGTTTCCAACACAATATAGAGAATGTTTCCAACACAATATAGAGAGTGTTTCCAACACAATATAGAGAATGTTTCCAACACAATATAGAGAGTGTTTCCAACACAATATAGAGAATGTTTCCAACACAATATAGAGAGTGTTTCCAACACAATATAGAGAATGTTTCCAACACAATATAGAGAGTGTTTCCAACACAATATAGAGAATGTTTCCAACACATTATAGAGAGTGTTTCCAACACAATATAGAGAATGTTTCCAACACAATATAGAGAATGTTTCCAACACATTATAGAGAATGTTTCCAACACAATATAGAGAATGTTTCCAACACAATATAGAGAGTGTTTCCAACACATTATAGAGAATGTTTCCAACACAATATAGAGAGTGTTTCCAACACAATATAGAGAATGTTTCCAACACATTATAGAGAATGTTTCCAACACAATATAGAGAGTGTTTCCAACACATTATAGAGAATGTTTCCAACACAATATAGAGAGTGTTTCCAACACAATATAGAGAATGTTTCCAACACAATATAGAGAATGTTTCCAACACATTATAGAGAATGTTTCCAACACAATATAGAGAGTGTTTCCAACACAATATAGAGAGTGTTTCCAACACAATATAGAGAATGTTTCCAACACAATATAGAGAATGTTTCCAACACATTATAGAGAATGTTTCCAACACATTATAGAGAATGTTTCCAACACATTATAGAGAGTGTTTCCAACACATTATAGAGAATGTTTCCAACACATTATAGAGAATGTTTCCAACACAATATAGAGAATGTTTCCAACACAATATAGAGAGTGTTTCCAACACATTATAGAGAATGTTTCCAACACATTATAGAGAATGTTTCCAACACAATATAGAGAATGTTTCCAACACATTATAGAGAATGTTTCCAACACAATATAGAGAGTGTTTCCAACACAATATAGAGAATGTTTCCAACACATTATAGAGAATGTTTCCAACACAATATAGAGAGTGTTTCCAACACAATATAGAGAATGTTTCCAACACATTATAGAGAGTGTTTCCAACACAATATAGAGAATGTTTCCAACACAATATAGAGAATGTTTCCAACACATTATAGAGAGTGTTTCCAACACAATATAGAGAATGTTTCCAACACATTATAGAGAATGTTTCCAACACATTATAGAGAGTGTTTCCAACACAATATAGAGAATGTTTCCAACACAATATAGAGAATGTTTCCAACACAATATAGAGAATGTTTCCAACACAATATAGAGAATGTTTCCAACACAATATAGAGAATGTTTCCAACACATTATAGAGAGTGTTTCCAACACAATATAGAGAGTGTTTCCAACACAATATAGAGAATGTTTCCAACACAATATAGAGAGTGTTTCCAACACAATATAGAGAATGTTTCCAACACATTATAGAGAGTGTTTCCAACACAATATAGAGAATGTTTCCAACACATTATAGAGAATGTTTCCAACACATTATAGAGAGTGTTTCCAACACAATATAGAGAATGTTTCCAACACAATATAGAGAATGTTTCCAACACATTATAGAGAGTGTTTCCAACACATTATAGAGAGTGTTTCCAACACAATATAGAGAGTGTTTCCAACACAATATAGAGAATGTTTCCAACACAATATAGAGAGTGTTTCCAACACATTATAGAGAATGTTTCCAACACAATATAGAGAGTGTTTCCAACACATTATAGAGAATGTTTCCAACACAATATAGAGAATGTTTCCAACACATTATAGAGAATGTTTCCAACACAATATAGAGAATGTTTCCAACACAATATAGAGAATGTTTCCAACACATTATAGAGAATGTTTCCAACACATTATAGAGAATGTTTCCAACACAATATAGAGAATGTTTCCAACACAATATAGAGAATGTTTCCAACACATTATAGAGAGTGTTTCCAACACAATATAGAGAATGTTTCCAACACAATATAGAGAATGTTTCCAACACATTATAGAGAGTGTTTCCAACACATTATAGAGAATGTTTCCAACACAATATAGAGAATGTTTCCAACACAATATAGAGAATGTTTCCAACACATTATAGAGAATGTTTCCAACACAATATAGAGAGTGTTTCCAACACAATATAGAGAATGTTTCCAACACAATATAGAGAATGTTTCCAACACAATATAGAGAGTGTTTCCAACACAATATAGAGAATGTTTCCAACACAATATAGAGAGTGTTTCCAACACAATATAGAGAATGTTTCCAACACAATATAGAGAATGTTTCCAACACAATATAGAGAATGTTTCCAACACATATAGAGAATGTTTCCAACACAATATAGAGAGTGTTTCCAACACAATATAGAGAATGTTTCCAACACAATATAGAGAATGTTTCCAACACATATAGAGAGTGTTTCCAACACAATATAGAGAATGTTTCCAACACAATATAGAGAGTGTTTCCAACACAATATAGAGAATGTTTCCAACACAATATAGAGAGTGTTTCCAACACAATATAGAGAATGTTTCCAACACAATATAGAGAGTGTTTCCAACACAATATAGAGAATGTTTCCAACACATTATAGAGAATGTTTCCAACACATTATAGAGAATGTTTCCAACACAATATAGAGAATGTTTCCAACACAATATAGAGAATGTTTCCAACACAATATAGAGAGTGTTTCCAACACAATATAGAGAGTGTTTCCAACACAATATAGAGAATGTTTCCAACACAATATAGAGAGTGTTTCCAACACAATATAGAGAATGTTTCCAACACAATATAGAGAGTGTTTCCAACACAATATAGAGAATGTTTCCAACACAATATAGAGAATGTTTCCAACACAATATAGAGAATGTTTCCAACACAATATAGAGAATGTTTCCAACACAATATAGAGAATGTTTCCAACACAATATAGAGAGTGTTTCCAACACAATATAGAGAATGTTTCCAACACAATATAGAGAGTGTTTCCAACACAATATAGAGAATGTTTCCAACACAATATAGAGAATGTTTCCAACACAATATAGAGAATGTTTCCAACACAATATAGAGAATGTTTCCAACACAATATAGAGAATGTTTCCAACACAATATAGAGAATGTTTCCAACACATTATAGAGAATGTTTCCAACACAATATAGAGAGTGTTTCCAACACAATATAGAGAATGTTCCAACACATTATAGAGAATGTTTCCAACACAATATAGAGAGTGTTTCCAACACAATATAGAGAATGTTTCCAACACATTTAGAGAGTGTTTCCAACACAATATAGAGAATGTTCCAACACAATATAGAGAATGTTTCCAACACAATATAGAGAATGTTTCCAACACAATATAGAGAGTGTTTCCAACACATTATAGAGAATGTTTCCAACACAATATAGAGAATGTTTCCAACACAATATAGAGAGTGTTTCCAACACATTATAGAGAATGTTTCCAACACAATATAGAGAGTGTTTCCAACACAATATAGAGAATGTTTCCAACACATTATAGAGAATGTTTCCAACACAATATAGAGAATGTTCCAACACAATATAGAGAATGTTTCCAACACATTATAGGAGAATGTTTCCAACACAATATAGAGAATGTTTCCAACAAATATAGAGAATGTTTCCAACACAATATAGAGAATGTTTCCAACACAATATAGAGAGTGTTTCCAACACAATATAGAGGAATGTTTCCAACACATTATAGAGAGTGTTTCCAACACAATATAGAGAGTGTTTCACAATTACATGCTAGAGAGTGTTCCAACACAATATAGAGAGTGTTTCCAACACAATATAGAGAGTGTTTCCAACACAATATAGAGAATGTTTCCAACACAATATAGAGAATGTTTCCAACACAATATAGAGAATGTTTCCAACACAATATAGAGAATGTTTCCAACACAATATAGAGAATGTTTCCAACACAATATAGAGAATGTTTCCAACACAATATAGAGAATGTTTCCAACACATTATAGAGAATGTTTCCAACACAATATAGAGAATGTTTCCAACACAATATAGAGAATGTTTCCAACACAATATAGAGAATGTTTCCAACACAATATAGAGAATGTTTCCAACACAATATAGAGAATGTTTCCAACACAATATAGAGAATGTTTCCAACACAATATAGAGAATGTTTCCAACACATTATAGAGAATGTTTCCAACACAATATAGAGAATGTTTCCAACACAATATAGAGAATGTTTCCAACACATTATAGAGAATGTTTCCAACACAATATAGAGAATGTTTCCAACACAATATAGAGAATGTTTCCAACACAATATAGAGAATGTTTCCAACACAATATAGAGAATGTTTCCAACACATTATAGAGAATGTTTCCAACACAATATAGAGAGTGTTTCCAACACATTATAGAGAATGTTTCCAACACAATATAGAGAATGTTTCCAACACATTATAGAGAATGTTTCCAACACAATATAGAGAATGTTTCCAACACAATATAGAGAATGTTTCCAACACAATATAGAGAGTGTTTCCAACACAATATAGAGAATGTTTCCAACACAATATAGAGAATGTTTCCAACACAATATAGAGAATGTTTCCAACACAATATAGAGAGTGTTTCCAACACAATATAGAGAATGTTTCCAACACAATATAGAGAATGTTTCCAACACAATATAGAGAATGTTTCCAACACAATATAGAGATGTTTCCAACACAATATAGAGAGTGTTTCCAACACAATATAGAGAATGTTTCCAACACAATATAGAGAATGTTTCCAACACAATATAGAGAGTGTTTCCCAACACAATATAGAGAGTGTTTCCAACACAATATAGAGAATGTTTCCAACACAATATAGAGAGTGTTTCCAACACAATATAGAGAATGTTTCCAACACAATATAGAGAGTGTTTCCAACACAATATAGAGAATGTTTCCAACACAATATAGAGAATGTTTCCAACACAATATAGAGAATGTTTCCAACACAATATAGAGAATGTTTCCAACACATTATAGAGATGTTTCCAACACAATATAGAGAATGTTTCCAACACAATATAGAGAGTGTTTCCAACACAATATAGAGATTGTTTCCAACACAATATAGAGAATGTTTCCAACACATATAGAGAATGTTTCCAACACATTATAGAGAGTGTTTCCAACACAATATAGAGAATGTTTCCAACACATTATAGAGAGTGTTTCCAACACAATATAGAGAATGTTTCCAACACAATATAGAGAGTGTTTCCAACACAATATAGAGAATGTTTCCAACACAATATAGAGAATGTTTCCAACACAATATAGAGAATGTTTCCAACACAATATAGAGAATGTTTCCAACACAATATAGAGAATGTTTCCAACACAATATAGAGAGTGTTTCCAACACAATATAGAGAGTGTTTCCAACACAATATAGAGAGTGTTTCCAACACAATATAGAGAGTGTTTCCAACACAATATAGAGAATGTTTCCAACACAATATAGAGAATGTTTCCAACACATTATAGAGAGTGTTTCCAACACAATATAGAGAATGTTTCCAACACAATATAGAGAATGTTTCCAACACAATATAGAGAGTGTTTCCAACACAATATAGAGAATGTTTCCAACACAATATAGAGAGTGTTTCCAACACAATATAGAGAATGTTTCCAACACAATATAGAGAATGTTTCCAACACAATATAGAGAATGTTTCCAACACAATATAGAGAATGTTTCCAACACAATATAGAGAGTGTTTCCAACACATTATAGAGAGTGTTTCCAACACAATATAGAGAATGTTTCCAACACAATATAGAGAGTGTTTCCAACACAATATAGAGAATGTTTCCAACACAATATAGAGAGTGTTTCCAACACATTATAGAGAATGTTTCCAACACAATATAGAGAGTGTTTCCAACACAATATAGAGAATGTTTCCAACACAATATAGAGAATGTTTCCAACACAATATAGAGAATGTTTCCAACACAATATAGAGAATGTTTCCAACACAATATAGAGAGTGTTTTCCAACACATTATAGAGAATGTTTCCAACACAATATAGAGAATGTTTCCAACACAATATAGAGATGTTTCCAACACATTATAGAGAGTGTTTCCAACACATTATAGAGAATGTTTCCAACACAATATAGAGAGTGTTTCCAACACAATATAGAGAATGTTTCCAACACATTATAGAGAGTGTTTCCAACACAATATAGAGAGTGTTTCCAACACAATATAGAGAATGTTTCCAACACATTATAGAGAATGTTTCCAACACAATATAGAGAATGTTTCCAACACAATATAGAGAGTGTTTCCAACACAATATAGAGAATGTTTCCAACACAATATAGAGAATGTTTCCAACACATATAGAGAGTGTTTCCAACACAATATAGAGAGTGTTTCCAACACAATATAGAGAATGTTTCCAACACAATATAGAGAGTGTTTCCAACACAATATAGAGAGTGTTTCCAACACAATATAGAGAATGTTTCCAACACAATATAGAGAGTGTTTCCAACACAATATAGAGAATGTTTCCAACACATTATAGAGAATGTTTCCAACACAATATAGAGAATGTTTCCAACACAATATAGAGAGTGTTTCCAACACAATATAGAGAATGTTTCCAACACATTATAGAGAGTGTTTCCAACACAATATAGAGAATGTTTCCAACACAATATAGAGAGTGTTTCCAACACAATATAGAGAATGTTTCCAACACAATATAGAGAGTGTTTCCAACACAATATAGAGAATGTTTCCAACACAATATAGAGAGTGTTTCCAACACAATATAGAGAATGTTTCCAACACAATATAGAGAATGTTTCCAACACAATATAGAGAATGTTTCCAACACAATATAGAGAATGTTTCCAACACAATATAGAGAGTGTTTCCAACACAATATAGAGAATGTTTCCAACACAATATAGAGAGTGTTTCCAACACAATATAGAGAGTGTTTCCAACACAATATAGAGAATGTTTCCAACACAATATAGAGAATGTTTCCAACACAATATAGAGAATGTTTCCAACACAATATAGAGAGTGTTTCCAACACAATATAGAGAATGTTTCCAACACAATATAGAGAATGTTTCCAACACAATATAGAGAATGTTTCCAACACAATATAGAGAATGTTTCCAACACAATATAGAGAAGTGTTTCCAACACAATATAGAGAATGTTTCCAACACAATATAGAGAATGTTTCCAACACAATATAGAGAATGTTTCCAACACAATATAGAGAATGTTTCCAACACAATATAGAGAATGTTTCCAACACAATATAGAGAATGTTTCCAACACAATATAGAGAATGTTTCCAACACAATATAGAGAATGTTTCCAACACAATATAGAGAATGTTTCCAACACAATATAGAGAATGTTTCCAACACAATATAGAGAATGTTTCCAACACAATATAGAGAATGTTTCCAACACAATATAGAGAATGTTTCCAACACAATATAGAGAATGTTTCCAACACATATAGAGAATGTTTCCAACACATTATAGAGAATGTTTCCAACACAATATAGAGAATGTTTTCCAACACATTATAGAGATGTTTCCAACACAATATAGAGAATGTTTCCAACACAATATAGAGAATGTTTCCAACACATTATAGAGAATGTTTCCAACACAATATAGAGAATGTTTCCAACACAATATAGAGAATGTTTTCCAACACAATATAGAGAATGTTTTCCAACACAATATAGAGAATGTTTCCAACACAATATAGAGAATGTTTCCAACACAATATAGAGAATGTTTCCAACACAATATAGAGAGTGTTTCCAACACATTATAGAGAGTGTTTCCAACACAATATAGAGAATGTTTCCAACACAATATAGAGAATGTTTCCAACACAATATAGAGAATGTTTCCAACACAATATAGAGAATGTTTCCAACACAATATAGAGAATGTTTCCAACACAATATAGAGAATGTTTCCAACACATTATAGAGAATGTTTCCAACACATTATAGAGAATGTTTCCAACACATTATAGAGAGTGTTTCCAACACATTATAGAGAATGTTTCCAACACATTATAGAGAATGTTTCCAACACATTATAGAGAATGTTTCCAACACAATATAGAGAATGTTTCCAACACAATATAGAGAATGTTTCCAACACAATATAGAGAGTGTTTCCAACACAATATAGAGAATGTTTCCAACACATTATAGAGAATGTTTCCAACACATTATAGAGAGTGTTTCCAACACAATATAGAGAGTGTTTCCAACACATTATAGAGAATGTTTCCAACACAATATAGAGAATGTTTCCAACACAATATAGAGAGTGTTTCCAACACATTATAGAGAGTGTTTCCAACACATTATAGAGAGTGTTTCCAACACAATATAGAGAATGTTTCCAACACATTATAGAGAATGTTTCCAACACATTATAGAGAGTGTTTCCAACACAATATAGAGAGTGTTTCCAACACATTATAGAGAATGTTTCCAACACAATATAGAGAATGTTTCCAACACATTATAGAGAGTGTTTCCAACACAATATAGAGAATGTTTCCAACACAATATAGAGAGTGTTTCCAACACATTATAGAGAATGTTCCAACACAAGTATAGAGAGTGTTTCCAACACATTATAGAGAATGTTTCCAACACATTATAGAGAATGTTTCCAACACATTGATGAGAGTGTTTCCAACACAATATAGAATGTTTCCAACACATTATAGAGATGTTTCCAACACAATATAGAGAATGTTTCCAACACAATATGAGAATGTTTTCAACACATTGTTAGAGAAATTGTTTCCAACACATATAGAGAATTTCCAACACAATATAGAGAATGTTTCCAACACATATAGAGAATGTTTCCAACACATTATAGAGATGTTTCCAACACAATATAGAGAATGTTTCCCAACACAATATAGAGAGTGTTTCCAACACAATATAGAGAATGTTTCCAACACAATATAGAGAAGTGTTTTCCAACACAATATAGAGAATGTTTCCAACACATTACAGAGAGTGTTTTCCAACACATTATTAGAGAATGTTTCCAACACAATATAGAGAATGTTTCCAACACAATATAGAGATGTTTCCAACACAATGATAGAGAATGTTTCCAACACAATATAGAGAGTGTTTCAACACAATATAGAGAATGTTTCCAACACATTATATGAGATGTTTCCAACACATTATAGAGAATGTTTCCAACACATTATAGAGAATGTTTCCAACACATTATAGAGAATGTTTCCAACACAATATAGAGAATGTTTCCAAACACATATAGAGATGTTTCCAACACAATATAGAGAATGTTTCCAACACAATATAGAGAGATGTTTCCAACACAATATAGAGAATGTTTCCAACACAATATAGAGAATGTTTCCAACACAATATAGAGAATGTTTCCAACACATATAGAGAGTTGTTTCCAACACATATAGAGAATGTTTCCAACACAATATAGAGAAGTGTTTCCAACACAATATAGAGAATGTTTCCCAACACATTATAGAGAATGTTACCAACACATTATAGAGAATGTTTCCAACACAATATAGAGAGTGTTTCCACACAATATAGGGGAAATGTTTCCAACACAATAGTAGAGAATGTTTCCAACACAATTATAGAGAATGTTTCCAACACAATATAGAGAATGTTTCCAACACATATAGAGACTGTTTCCAACACATATAGAGAGTGTTTCCAACACATAGTAGAGAATGTTTCCAACACATTATAGAGAGTGTTTCCAACACAATATAGAGAATTGTTTCTTCCAACACAATATAGAGAATGTTTCCAACACAATATAGAGATGTTTCCAACACAATATAGAGAATGTTCCAACACATTATAGAGAGTGTTTCCAAACACAATATAGAGAGTGTTTCCAACACAATATAGAGAGTGTTTCCCAACACAATATAGAGAATGTTTCCAACACAATATAGAGAATGTTTCCAACACAATATAGAGAATGTTTCCAACACAATATAGAGAATGTTTCCAACACAATATAAGAATGTTTCCAACACAATATAGAGAGTGTTTCCAACACAATATAGAGAGTGTTTCCAACACATTATAGAGAATGTTTCCAACACAATATAGAGAGTGTTTCCAACACAATATAGAGAATGTTTCCACACAATATAGAGAGTGTTTCAAACACAATATAGAGAATGTTTCCAACACATTACAGAGAGTGTTTCCAACACAATATAGAGAATGTTTCCAACACAATATAGAGAATGTTTTCCAACACAATATAGAGAATGTTTCCAACACAATATAGAGAATGTTTCCACACATAATAGAGAGTGTTTTCCAACACAATATAGAGAATGTTTCCAACACAATATAGAGAATGTTTCCAACACATTATAGAGAATGTTACCAACACATTATAGAGAGTGTTTCCAACACATATAGAGAGTGTTTCCAACACATTATAGAGAATGTTTCCAACACATTATAGAGAATGTTTCCAACACATTATAGAGAATGTTTCCAACACATTATAGAGAATGTTTCCAACACATATAGAGAATGTTTCCAACACAATTATAGAGAATGTTTCCAACACATTATAGAGAATGTTTCCAACACATTATAGAGAATGTTTCCAACACATTATAGAGAATGTTTCCAACACAATATAGAGAATGTTTCCAACACATTATAGAGAATGTTTCCAACACATTATAGAGAATGTTTCAACACATTATAGAGAATGTTTCCAACACATTATAGAGATGTTTCCAACACATTATAGAGAATGTTTCCAACACATTATAGAGAATGTTTCAACACATTATAGAGAATGTTTCCAACACATTATAGAGAATGTTTCCAACACATTATAGAGAGTGTTTCCAACACATTATAGAGAATGTTTCCAACACATTATAGAGAGTGTTTCCAACACAATATAGAGAATGTTTCCAACACATTATAGAGAATGTTTCCAACACAATATAGAGAGTGTTTCCAACACATTATAGAGAATGTTTCCAACACAATATAGAGAGTGTTTCCAACACAATATAGAGAATGTTTCCAACACAATATAGAGAATGTTTCCAACACAATATAGAGAGTGTTTCCAACACATTATAGAGAATGTTTCCAACACATTATAGAGAGTGTTTCCAACACAATATAGAGATGTTTCCAACACAATATAGAGAATGTTTCCAACACAATATAGAGAGTGTTTCCAACACAAAGTATAGAGAAAGTTTCCAACACAATAGAGAGAATGTTTCCAACACAATATAGAGAGTGTTTCCAACACATTATTAGAGAATGTTTCCAACACAATATAGAGAATGTTTCCAACACAATATAGAGAGTGTTTCCAACACAATATAGAGATTGTTTCCAACACAATATAGAGAGTGTTTCCAA
>JASTWF010000834.1:78393-173393 GCA_030390025.1 Squalus acanthias
TTCCAACACTTTACAGAGAATGTTTCCAACACATCGGGAGAGTGTTTCCAACACATTATAGAGAATGTTACCAACACATTATAGAGAATGTTTCCCACACATTATAGAGAGTGTTTCCAACACATTATAGAGAATGTTTCCAAAACATTATAGAGAGTGTTTCCAACACATTATAGAGAATGTTCCAAACACATTATAGAGAATGTTTCCAACACATTATAGAGCATGTTTCCAACACATAATAGAGAGTGTTTCCAATACATTATAGAGAGTGTTTCCAACACATTATGGAGAATGTTTCCAACACATTATATGAAGATTTTCAAACACATTTTAGGAAGTGTTTCCAACACATTATAGTGAGTGTTTCCAACACATATTAGAGAGTGTTTCCAACACATTATAGAGAGTGTTTCAAACACATTATAGAGCATGTTTCCAACACATTATATAGATTGTTTCCATTACATTATAGAGAGTGTTTCCAACTAATTATAGAGAGTGTTTCAAACACATTATGGAGCATGTTTTCAACACTTTATTGAGAGTGTTACCAACATATTATAGAGAGTGTTTCCAATACATTATAGAGAATGTTTCCAACACATTATGGAGAATGTTTCCAACACATTATAGTAAGTCTTTCAAACACATTATTGGGAGTGTTTCCAACACATTATAGAGAGTGTACCCAACACATTATATAGAGTGTTTCCAACACATTATAAGGAGTGTTTCCCGCACATTGTAGAGAATGTTTCCAACACATTATCGAGAGTGTTCCCAACATATTATAGAGAGTGTTTCCAACACATTATAGAGAATGTTGAGAACGCATTATAGAGAATGTTTCCAACACATTATAGGTAGTGTTTCCAATACAATATAGAGACTGCTACCAACACATTATAGAGAATGTTTCCCACACATTATAGAGAGTGTTTCCAACACATTATGGAGAATATTACCAACACATTATAGAGAATGTTTCCCACACATTCTAGAGAGTGTTTCCAACACATTATAGAGAATGTTTCCAACACATTATAGAGAATGTTTCCAACACATTATAGAGAATGTTTCCAACACATTATAGTGAAGTGTTTCAACACATTATAGAGAGTGTTTCCAACACATTATAGAGAGTGTTTCCAACACATTATAGAGAATGTTTCCAACACATTATAGAGAGTGTTTCCAACACATTATAGAGAATGTTTCCAACACATTATAGAGAGTGTTTCCAACACATATAGAGAGTGTTACCAACACATTACAGAGACTGTTTCCAACACATTATAGAGAGTGTTTCCAACACATTATAGAGAATGTTTCCAACACATTATAGAGAATGTTTCCAACACATTATAGAGAATGTTTCCAACACATTATAGAGAGTGTTTCCAACACATTATAGAGAGTGTTTCCAACACATTATAGAGCATGTTTCCAACACATTATAGAGAGTGTTTCCAACACATTATAGAGAAGTGTTCAACACATTATAGAGAGTGTTTCCAACACATTATAGAGAATGTTTCCAACACATTATAGAGAATGTTTCCAACACATTATAGAGAATGTTTCCAACACATTATAGAGAATGTTTCCAACACATTATAGAGATGTTTCCAACACATTATAGAGAATGTTTCCAACACATTATAGAGAATGTTTCCAACACATTATAGAGAATGTTTCCAACACATTATAGAGAATGTTTCCAACACATTATAGAGAATGTTTCCAACACATTATAGAGAATGTTTCCAACACATTATAGAGAATGTTTCCAACACATTATAGAGAATGTTTCCAACACAATACAGAGAGTGTTTCCAACACATTATAGAGAATGTTTCCAACACATTATAGAGAATGTTTCCAACACATTATAGAGAATGTTTCCAACACATTATAGAGAATGTTTCCAACACATTATAGAGAATGTTTCCAACACATTATAGAGAATGTTTCCAACACATTATAGAGAATGTTTCCAACACATTATAGAGAGTGTTACCAACACATTATATAGAATGTGAAGAACACATTATAGAGAGTGTGACCAGCACATTACAGAGAGTGTTTCCAACACATTATAGAGAATGTTGAGAACACATTATAGGGAGTGTTTCCAACACATTATAGAGCATGTTTCCAACACATAATAGAGAATGTTTCCAACACATTATAGAGAGTGTTTCCAACATATTATAGAGAATGTTCCCAACACATTACAGAGAGTGTTTCCAACACATTACAGAGAACGTTTCCAACACATTACAGAGGGTGTTTCCAACACATTATAGGGAGTGTTTCCAACACATTATAGAGCAGGTTTCCAACACATAATAGAGAATGTTTCCAACACATTATAGAGAATGTTCCCAACACATTATAGAGAATGTTTCCAACACATTATAGAGCATTTTTCCAACACATTATAGAGATTATTTCCAACACATTATAGAGAGTGTTTCCAACACATTATAGAGCATGTTTTCAACACATTATAGAGAGTGTTACCAACACATTATAGAGAATGTTTCCAACACATTATAGAGAATGTTTCCAACACATTATAGAGAATGTTTCCAACACATTATAGAGAATGTTTCCAACACATTATAGAGAGTGTTTCCAACACATTATAGAGAATGTTTCCAACACATTATAGAGAATGTTTCCAACACATTATAGAGAATGTTTCCAACACATTATAGAGAATGTTTCCAACACATTATAGAGAATGTTTCCAACACATTATAGAGAATGTTTCCAACACATATTGAGAGTGTTTCCAACACATTATAGAGAATGTTTCCAACACATTATAGAGAATGTTTCCAACACATTATAGAGAGTGTTTCCAACACATTATAGAGAATGTTTCCAACACATTATAGAGAGTGTTTCCAACACATTATAGAGAATGTTTCCAACACATTATAGAGAATGTTTCCAACACATTATAGAGAATGTTTCCAACACATTATAGAGAGTGTTTCCAACACATTATAGAGAGTGTTTCCAACACATTATAGAGAATGTTTCCAACACATTATAGAGAATGTTTCCAACACATTATAGAGAAGTGTTTCCAACACATTATAGAGAGTGTTACCAACACATATAGAGAGTGTTTCCAACACATTATAGAGAGTGTTTCCAACACATTATAGAGAATGTTTCCAACACATTATAGAGATTGTTTCCAACACATTATAGAGAGTGTTTCCAACACATTATAGAGAGTGTTTCCAACACATTATAGAGAATGTTTCCAACACATTATAGAGAGTGTTTCCAACACATTATAGAGAGTGTTTCCAACACATTATAGAGAATGTTTCCAACACATTATAGAGAATGTTTCCAACACATTATAGAAGTGTTTCCAACACATTATAGAGAATGTTTCCAACACATTATAGAGAGTGTTTCCAACACATTATAGAGTGTTTCCAACACATTATAGAGAGTGTTTCCAACACATTATAGAGAATGTTTCCAACACATTATCGAGAGTGTTCCCAACATATTATAGAGAGTGTTTCCAACACATTATAGAGAATGTTGAGAACGCATTATAGAGAATGTTTCCAACACATTATAGGTAGTGTTTCCAATACAATATAGAGACTGCTACCAACACATTATAGAGAATGTTTCCCACACATTATAGAGAGTGTTTCCAACACATTATGGAGAATATTACCAACACATTATAGAGAATGTTTCCCACACATTCTAGAGAGTGTTTCCAACACATTATGGAGAATGTTTCCCAAACATTATAGAGAATGTTTCCAACACATTATAGAGAATGTTTCCAACACATTATATGAAGTGTTTCAGACACATTATAGAGAGTGTTTCCAATACATTATAGGGAGTGTTTCCAACATATTGTAGAGAGTGTTTCCAACACATTTTAGTGAGTGTTTCCAACACCTTATAAGGAGTGTTTCCAACAGATTGTAGAGAATGTTTCCAACGCATTATGGAGAGTGTTTCCAACATATTATGGAGAGTGTTTCCAACACATTATAGAGAATGTTACCAACACATTACAGAGAGTGTTTCCAACACATTACAGAGAATGTTTCCAACACATTACAGAGAGTGTTTCCAACACATTATAGGGAGTGTTTCCAACACATTATAGAGAATGTTCCCAACACATAATAGAGAGTGTTTCCAACACATTACAGAGAATGTTTCCAACACATTATAGAGAGTGTTTCCAACACAAATAGAGAGTGTTACCAACACATTACAGAGACTGTTTCCAACAGATTATCAGGAGTGTTTCCAACACATTGTAGAGCATGTTTCCAACACATAATAGAGAATGTTCCCAACACATTATAGAGCATGTTTCCTACACATTATAGAGAGTGTTTCCAATACATTATAGAGAGTGTTTCCAACACATTATAGAGCATGTTTTCAACACATTATAGAGAGTGTCACCAACACATTATATAGAAAGTGAAGAACACATTATAGAGAGTGTGACCAGCACATTATAGAGAGTGTTTCCAACACATTATAGAGAATGTTGAGAACACATTATAGAGAATGTTGAGAACACATTATAGAGAATGTTGAGAACACATTATAGGTAGTATTTCCAATATATTATAGAGACTGTTACCAAAACAATATCGAGAATGTTTCCCACACATTATAGAGAATGTTTCCAACACATTATATGAAGTGTTTCCAACATATTATAGGGAGTGTTTCCAACACATTATAGAGAATGTTTCCAACACATTTTAGGAAGTGTTTCAAACACATTATATAGAGTTTTTCCAACACATTATAGTGAGTGTTTCCAACACATTATAGAGAGTGTTTCCAACACATTATAGAGAGTGTTTCAAACACATTATAGAGCATGTTTCCAACACATTATAGAGATTGTTTCCAATACATTATAGAGAGTGTTTCCAACTAATTATAGAGAGTGTTTCAAACACATTATAGAGCATGTTTTCAACACATTATAGAGAGTGTTACCAACACATTATAGAGAGTGTTTCCAACACATTATAGAGAGTGTTTCCAACACATTATAGAGAGTGTTTCCAACACATTATAGAGAATGTTTTCAACACATTATAGAGAGTGTTTCCAACACATTATAGAGAATGTTTCCAACACATTATAGAGAATGTTTCCAACACATTATAGAGAGTGTTTCCAACACATTATAGAGAATGTTTCCAACACATTATAGAGAGTGTTTCCAACACATTACAGAGAATGTTTCCAACACATTATAGAGAGTGTTTCCAACACATTATAGAGAGTGTTTCCAACACATTATAGAGAGTGTTTCCAACACATTATAGGAGTGTTTCCAACACATTATAGAGAATGTTTCCAACACATTATAGAGAATGTTTCCAACACATTATAGAGAATGTTTCCAACACATTATAGAGAATGTTTCCAACACATTATAGAGAATGTTTCCAACACATTATAGAGAATGTTTCCAACACATTATAGAGAGTGTTACGAACACATATAGAGAATGTTTCCAACACATTATAGAGAGTGTTACCAACACATTATAGAGATTGTTTCCAACACATTATAGAGAATGTTTCCAACACATTATAGAGAATGTTTCCAACACATTATAGAGAATGTTTCCAACACATTATAGAGAGTGTTTCCAACACATTATAGAGAATGTTTCCAACACATTATAGAGAATGTTTCCAACACATTATAGAGAGTGTTTCCAACACATTATAGAGAATGTTTCCAACACATTATAGAGAATGTTTCCAACACATTATAGAGAATGTTTCCAACACATTATAGAGAATGTTTCCAACACATTATAGAGAATGTTTCCAACACATTATAGAGAGTGTTTCCAACACATTATAGAGAATGTTTCCAACACATTATAGAGAATGTTTCCAACACATTATAGAGAGTGTTTCCAACACATTATAGAGAATGTTTCCAACACATTATAGAGAGTGTTTCCAACACAATATAGAGAATGTTTCCAACACATTATAGAGAATGTTTCCAACACATTATAGAGAGTGTTTCCAACACATTATAGAGAGTGTTTCCAACACATTATAGAGAATGTTTCCAACACATTATAGAGAATGTTTCCAACACATTATAGAGAGTGTTTCCAACACATTATAGAGAGTGTTTCCAACACAATATAGAGAGTGTTTCCAACACATTATAGAGAGTGTTTCCAACACATTATAGAGAATGTTTCCAACACATTATAGAGAGTGTTTCCAACACATTATAGAGAGTGTTTCCAACACATTATAGAGAGTGTTTCCAACACATTATAGAGATGTTTCCAACACATTATAGAGAGTGTTTCCAACACATTATAGAGAGTGTTTCCAACACATTATAGAGAGTGTTTCCAATACATTATAGAGAATGTTTCCAACACATTATAGTAAGTGTTTCCAACACATTTTAGGGAGTGTTTCCAACACATTATAGAGAGTGTACCCAACACATTATATACAGTGTTTCCAACACATTATAAGGAGTGTTTCCCGCACATTGTAGAGAATGTTTCCAACACATTATCGAGAGTGTTCCCAACATATTATAGAGAGTGTTTCCAACACATTATAGAGAATGTTGAGAACGCATTATAGAGAATGTTTCCAACACATTATAGGTAGTGTTTCCAATACAATATAGAGACTGCTACCAACACATTATAGAGAATGTTTCCCACACATTATAGAGAGTGTTTCCAACACATTATGGAGAATATTACCAACACATTATAGAGAATGTTTCCCACACATTCTAGAGAGTGTTTCCAACACATTATGGAGAATGTTTCCCAAACATTATAGAGAATGTTTCCAACACATTATAGAGAATGTTTCCAACACATTATATGAAGTGTTTCAGACACATTATAGAGAATGTTTCCAATACATTATAGGGAGTGTGTCCAACATATTATAGAGAGTGTTTCCAACACATTATAGAGAGTGTTTCCAACACATTATAGAGAATGTTTCCAACACATTATAGAGAATGTTTCCAACACATTATAGAGAGTGTTTCCAACACATTATAGAGAATGTTTCCAACACATTATAGAGAGTGTTTCCAACACATTATAGAGAATGTTTCCAACACATTATAGAGAGTGTTTCCAACACATTATAGAGAGTGTTTCCAACACATTATAGAGAATGTTTCCAACACATATAGAGAATGTTTCCAACACATTATAGAGAATGTTTCCAACACATTATAGAGAGTGTTTCCAACACAATATAGAGAGTGTTTCCAACACATTATAGAGAATGTTTCCAACACATTATAGAGAGTGTTTCCAACACATTATAGAGAGTGTTTCCAACACATTATAGAGAGTGTTTCCAACACATTATAGAGAGTGTTTCCAACACATTATAGAGAATGTTTCCAACACATTATAGAGAGTGTTTCCAACACATTATAGAGAGTGTTTCCAACACATTATAGAGAATGTTGAGAACACATTATAGAGAGTGTTTCCAACACATTATAGGTAGTATTTCCAATATATTATAGAGACTGTTACCAAAACAATATCGAGAATGTTTCCCACACATTATAGAGAATGTTTCCAACACATTATATGAAGTGTTTCCAACATATTATAGGGAGTGTTTCCAACACATTATAGAGAATGTTTCCAACACATTTTAGGAAGTGTTTCAAACACATTATATAGAGTTTTTCCAACACATTATAGTGAGTGTTTCCAACACATTATAGAGAGTGTTTCCAACACATTATAGAGAGTGTTTCAAACACATTATAGAGCATGTTTCCAACACATTATAGAGATTGTTTCCAATACATTATAGAGAGTGTTTCCAACTAATTATAGAGAGTGTTTCAAACACATTATAGAGCATGTTTTCAACACATTATAGAGAGTGTTACCAACACATTATATAGAATGTGAAGAACACATTATAGAGAGTGTGACCAGCACATTACAGAGAGTGTTTCCAACACATTATAGAGAATGTTGAGAACACATTATAGAGAATGTTTCCAACACATTATAGGTAGGGTTTCCAATATAGTATAAGAGACTGTTACCAAAACAATATAGAGAATGTTTCCCACACATTATAGAGAATGTTTCCAACACATTATAGGAAGTGTTTCCAACACATTATAGAGAATGTTGTCAACACATTATACAGAGTGTTACCAACACATTATAGAGAATGTTTCCAACACATTATAGAGAATGATACCAACACATTACAGAGAATGTTTCCAACACATCGGGAGAGTGTTTCCAACACATTATAGAGAATGTTTCCAAAACATTATAGAGAGTGTTTCCAACACATTATAGAGAATGTTCCAAAAACATTATAGAGCATGTTTCCAAAAAATTATAGAGCATGTTTCCAACACATTATAGAGAGTGTTTCCAATACATTATAGAGAGTGTTTCCAACACATTACGGAGAATGTTTCCAACACATTATATGAAGTGTTTCAAACACATTATAGGGAGTGTTTCCAACATATTATAGAGAATGTTTCCAACCCATTTTAGGAAGTGTTTCCAACACATTATAGAGAGTGTTTCCAACACATTATAGAGAGTGTTTCAAACACATTATAGAGCATGTTTCCAACACATTATATAGATTGTTTCCAATACATAATAGAGAGTGTTTCCAACTAATTATAGAGAGTGTTTCAAACACATTATAGAGCATTTTTTTAACACAATATAGAGAGTATTACCAACACATTATAGAGAGTGTTTCCAATACATTATAGAGAATGTTTCCAACACATTATAGAGAATGTTTCCAACACATTATAGAGAGTGTTTCAAACACATTATAGGGAGTGTTTCCAACACATTATAAGGAGTGTTTCCAACACATTGTGGAGAATGTTTCCAACACATTATAGAGAGTGTTCCCAACACCTTATGGAGAGTGTTTCCAACATGTTATAGAGAGTGTTTCCAACACAATATAGAGAATGTTGAGAACACATTATAGAGAATGTTGAGAAAGCAATATAGAGAATGTTTCCAACACATTATAGGTAGTGTTTCCAATACAATATAGAGACTGTTACCAACACATTATAGAGAATGTTTCCACACAGTATAGAGAATGTTGAGAACACATTATAGAGAATGTTGACAACACATTATATCGAGTGTAACCAACACATTATAGAGTGTTTCCAACACATTATAAAGAATGTTTCCAACACATTATAGAGAATGTTTCCAACACATTATAGAGAATGTTGAGAACACATTGGCCCAAAAATTAGTGCCGCTACGCGAGAGTACGCACTGTGTACTCTCGCGTATTCTGTCTCCAATTGCCGGTTTTCTGCATGCACTGCACTTGCGCTGAAAACCGGCACTTGGTGAATTCAAAAGGGGGCGGTTCCTAGGTGAACCGCGTGCGCGCTACAGGCTGCGCGCACGCTGTGCACTTAGTGCTTTGGACGCGCAGGTAAGCATGGAAGATTTTAGACATAAAGAAAGGAGGCGTAAGACCCTCTTTTAAGAAGGTAAGTACTTAATTAAGTAATATTTTGAATTTTTTTTAACAGGTATATCTTTTTTAGAGAGTTTAAAGACAGGTAAGTTTATTTTTATAACTTTTTAAAAGATTTTAAATTTTTTCAAAAATTTAATTTTTTGTTTAAAATGGTTAATTTATTTAACTATACTTATTTTATTAATCTGATGGGTTTTTTTTAAATTTAATTGAGGTTTAGCTGTTCTTTTGGGGGGGTATTGTATTCATAGCTTTCACAGCCGTGCTGTGAAAGCTATGAATGAAAGATGGTGTGCTGCCATTGGCTCTAACTGAGTCACGTGATCCCACAGCTCGCACGAATTAACTACGCCTGTGCGATACGAATGCCCTGCACAGCTGCTGTCCAGAACATCAAGTTCGTGCGAGCTCGGACGGAAAAAGCCAGCGCGCAGTGAGAGATCGCGGGAAGGCCTCACCCTCGCACGAAGGCTCACTCACTAATTTTTGGGCCATTACAGAGAATGTTGAGAACGCATTATAGAGAATGTTTCCAACACATTATAGAGAGTGTTTCCAACACATTTTAGTGAGTGTTTCCAACACCTTATAAGGAGTGTTTCCAACACATTGTAGAGAATGTTTCCAATGCATGATGGAGAGTGTTTCCAACATATTATAGAGAGTGTTTCCAACACATTATAGACAATGTTACCATCACATTACAGAGAGTGTTTCCAAAACATTACAGAGAATGTTCCAAACACATTATAGAGAGTGTTTCCAACACATTATAGAGAATGTTTTCAACACGTTATAGAGAATGTTACCAACACATTACAGAGAGTGTTTCCAACACATTATAGAGCATGTTTCCAACACATTACAGATGGTGTTTCCAACACATTATAGAGAGTGTGAGCAACACATTATATAGAATGTTGAGAACACATTATAGAGAGTGTAACCAGCTCATTATAGAGAGTGTTTCCAACACATTGTAGAGAATGTTTCCAACACATTATAGAGAATGTTTCCAACACATTATAGAGAATGTTGAGAACAGATTATAGAGAGTGTTTCCAACACATTATAGGTAGTGTTTCCAATACATTATACATAGATACATAGATACATAGAAGATAGGAGCAGGAGTAGGCCATCCGGCCCTTCGAGCCTGCTCCGCCATTTAATGAGATCATGGCTGATCCTCCAATTCAGTATCCCGTCCCCGCCTTCTCTCCGTAACCCTTAACCCCTTTTGCCTGTAGAAATATATCTAATTCCCTCTTAAATATATTTAATGAGCTGGCGTACACTGCCCTCTGTGGCAATGAGTTCCACAGGTTCACCACCCTCTGAGTGAAGAAATTCCCCCTCATTTCTGTCCTAAATGGTTTAGCCCTTATCCTTAAATTATGTCCTCTAGTTCTGCTCTCACCCGCCAAGGGAAACATTCCTTCTGCATCTAGTCTGTCTAGACCTGTCAGAATTTTATACACTTCTATGAGGTCCCCTCTCAATCTTCTAAACTCCAGTGTGTACATCCCTAAACTACATAGTCTCTCCTCATAGGTCAATCCCGCCATTCCTGGTATCAGCCTGGTGAATCGCCGCTGCACCCCCTCCATGGCAAGAACATCTTTCCTCAGATGAGGCGACCAAAACTGTACACAGTACTCGAGGTGTGGTCTCACCAGTGCCCTGTACAGCTGCAGCAAGGTATCCCTGTTCCTGTATTCCAACCCTTTTGCTATGAAGGCCAGCATACCGTTTGCCTTCTTGACCGCCTGTTGCACCTGCATGCTCGCCTTCAGTGACTGGTGTACAAGAACACCCAGGTCTCTCTGTACTTCCCCCTCTCCCAATTTATTGCCATTTAAATAATAATTTGCCCTCCCGTTCCTGCACCCAAGGTGGATAACTTCGCACTTGTCCACATTATAGTGCATCTGCCATTTATCCGCCCAATCACCCAGTCTGTCCAAATCGCTCTGGAGCTTCCTGGTCTCCTCCTCTGAGCCCACCCCCCCCTCCTAGTTTAGTGTCGTCTGCAAATTTGGAAATGCTGCATCCGACTCCCTGATCCAGGTCATTAATGTAAATTGTGAACAACTGGGGACCCAGGACAGATCCCTGTGTACCCCACTTGTTACTGCCTGCCATTCAGAAAATGAGCCGTTTATTCCAACTCTCTGTTTTCTATCTGACAGCCAGTTCTCTATCCACGTCAATACTTTCCCCTTTATCCCATGAGCTTCAATTTTCCCTGCTAATCTTTTATGTGGGACCTTATCGAAGGCCTTTTGGAAGTCCAGGTACACCACATCTACTGGCTCTCCCCCATCTATTTTACCAGTTACTCCCTCAAAAAATTCCAATAGATTAGTCAAGCACGATTTACCCTTTGTAAATCCATGTTGACTCTGTCCTATCCTGTCCCCATTTGCTAAGTGCTCCGCTATTTCATCCTTAATGATGGACTCCAGCATTTTGCCCACAACTGATGTAAGGCTTACAGGTCTGTAATTACCTGCTTTTTCCCTACCCCCCTTTTTGAATAGTGGGGTAACGTTAGCTACCCTCCAATCCATGGGCACTGTTCCCGAGTCTAATGAATTCTGAAAAATCATACTTAGTGCATCCGCTATCTCTAGGGCCACCTCCTTCAGTACCCTAGGATGCATGTTATCAGGCCCTGGGGATTTGTCCGCCTTCAATCCCTTTAGCTTCCTTAACACCATATCCTTAGAGATATTGATTTGCGTCAGTTCCTCCTTTGCCAATGTCCCTATTTTTCCCGATATCCCAGGGAGGTTTTTTGTGTCTTCCTTCGTAAAGACTGACCCAAAGTATGCATTTAGTTGGTCTGCCATTTCCTTATTTCCCGTTATATATTCCCCCGTATTTGACTGCAATGGGCCAACTTTGGTTTTCACCAGTCTTTTCCTCTTGATATACTTATAAAAGCTTATAGTGACTGTTACCAACACAATATAGAGAATGTTTCCCACAAATTATAGAGAAGGTTTCCAACACATTATAGGACGTTTTTCCAACACATTATAGAGAATATTGCCAACACATTATATAGAGTGTTTTCAACACATTACAGTGAATGTTTCCAACACAATATAGACAGTGTTTCCAACACATTACAGAGAATGTTTCCAACACATTATAGAGAATGTTTCCAACACATTATAGAGAGTGCTTCCAACACATTAAAGAGAATGTTCCAACAACATTATAGAGAATGTTTCCAACACATTATAGAGAATGTTTCCAACACATTATAGAGAATGTTTCCAACACATTATAGAGAGTGTTTCCAACACATTATAGAGAATGTTTCCAACACTTTATATGAAGTGTTTCCAACACATTATAGGAAGTGTTTCCAACACATTATAGAGAGTGTTTCCAACACATTATAGTGAGTGTTTCCAACACTTTATAATGAGTGTTTCCAACACATTGTAGAGAATGTTTCCAACACATTATGGAGAGTGTTTCCAACACATTATAGAGAATGTTACCAACACATTACAGAGAGTGTTTCCAACACATTATAGAGAGTGTTTCCAACACATTATAGAGAATGTTACCAACACATTACAGAGAGTGTTTCTAACACATTATAGAGAGTGTTTCCAACACATTCCAGAGAATGTATCCAACACATTATAGAGAGTGTTTCCAACACATATAGAGAGTGTTTCCAACACATTATAATGATTACAACACATTATAGAGAGTGTTTCCAACATATTATAGGGAGTGTTTCCAACATATTATAGAGAATGTTTCCAACACAATTTAGAGAATGTTTCCAACACATTGTAGAGAGTGTTTAAAACACATTATAGAGCTTGTTTTCAACACTTTATAGAAAGTGCTACCAACACATTATATAGAATGTTGAGAAAACATTATAGAGAGTGCAACCAGCACATTATAGACAGTGTTTCCAACACATTATAGAGCATGTTTCCAACACATTATAGAGCATCTTTCCAACACATTATAGGGAGTGTTTCTAACACATTATAGAGAATGTTTCCAACACTTTATTTAGAGTGTTTGCAACACATTATGGGGCATGTTTTCAACACATTATAGAGAGTGTTTCAACACATTACAGAGAATGTTTCCAACACATTATAGGAAGTGTTTCAAACATATTATAGAGCATGTTTCCAACCCATTATAGAGCATCTTTCCAACACATTATAGAGAGTGTTTCTAACACATTATAGAGAATGTTTCCAACACTTTATAGAGAGTGTTTCCAACACATTATAGGGCATGTTTTCAACACATTATAGAGTGTTTCCAACACATTATAGAAAATGTTTCCAACACTTTATAGAGCGTGTTTCCAACACATTATAGGGAGTGTTTCCAACACATTATACAGAGTGTTTCCAACATTTTATAGAGAGTGTTTCCAACACATTATAGAGAATGTTTCCAACACGTTATAGAGAATGTTACCAACACATTATAGAGAATGTTGAGAACAGATTATAGAGAGTGTTTCCAACACATTATAGGTAGTGTTTCCAATACATTATAGAGACTTTTACCAACACAATATAGAGAATCTTTCCCACAAATTATAGAGAAGGTTTCCAACACATTATAGGAAGTTTTTCCAACACAGTATAGAGAATGTTGCCAACACAATATATAGAGTGTTTCCAACACATTACAGAGAATGTTTCCAACACATTATAGAGAATGTTTCCAACACATTATTGAGCATGTTTCCAACAGATTATAGAGAGTGTTACTAATACATTATAGAGAGTGTTCCAACACTTTATAGAGAATGTTTCCAACACATTATATGAAGTGTTTCAAACACATTATAGATAGTGTTTCCAACACATTATAGGGAGTGTTTCCAACACATTATAGAAAATGTTGAGGACACATTATAGAGAATGTTGAGAACGCATTATAGAGAATGTTTCCAACACATTATAGGTAGTGTTTCCAATACAATATAGGATTGTTACCAACACATTATAGAGAATGTTTCCCACACATTATAGAGAATGTTTCCAACACATTATAGGAAGTGTTTCCAACACATTATAGAGAATGTTGCCAACACATTATATAGAGTGTTACCAACATATTATAGAGACTTTTTCCAACACATTACAGAGAATGTTTCCAACACATTATATGAAGTGTTTCAAACACATTATAGAGAGTGTTTCCAACACATTATAGGGAGTGTTTCCAATGCATTATAGGGAGTGTTTCCAACATATTGTAGACAATGTTTCCAATGCATGATGGAGAGTGTTTACAACATATTATAGAGAGTGTTTCCAAAACATTATAGAGAATGATACCAACACATTACAGAGAATGTTTCCAACACATTATATAGCGAGTTTCCAACACATTATAGAGAATGTTTCCAACACATTATAGAGAGTGTTACCAACACATTATAGAGAATGTTTCCAACACATTATAGAGAGTGTGAGCAACACATTATATAGAATGTTGAGAACACATTATAGAGAGTGTAACCAGCACATTATAGAGAGTGTTTCCAACACGTTATAGAGAATGTTACCAACACAAAACAGAGCATGTTTCCAACACATTATAGAGAGTGTTACCAACACATTATAGAGCACGTTTTCAACACATTATAGAGAGTGTGAGCAACACATTATATAGAATGTTGAGAACACATTATAGAGAGTGTAACCAGCACATTATAGAGAGTGTTTCCAACACATTATAGAGAATGTTTCCAATACATTATAGAGACTTTTACCAACACAATATAGAGAATGTTTCCCACAAATTATAGAGAAGGTTTCCAACACATTATAGGAAGTTTTTCCAACACAGTATAGAGAATGTTGCCAACACAATATATAGAGTGTTACCAACACATTACAGAGAATGTTTCCAGCACAATATAGAGAATGTTTCCAACACATCAGGAGAGTGTTTCCAACACATTATAGAAAGTGTTTCCAACACATTATAGAGAATGTTTCCAACACATTATAGAGCATGTTTCCAACAGATTATAGAGAGTGTTTCCAACACATTATAGAGAGTGTTTCCAACACATTATAGAGAATGTTTCCAACACATTATATGAAGTGTTTCCAACACATTATAGAGAGTGTTTCCAACACATTATAGAGAGTGTTTCCAACACATTATAGAGAGTGTTTCCAACACATTATAGAGAATGTTGCCAACACATTATAGAGAATGTTTCGAACACATTATAGAGAATGTTTCCAACACATTATAGAGAGTGTTTCCAATACAATATAGAGACTGTTACCAACACATTATAGAGAATGTTTCCCACACATTATAGAGAATGTTTCCCACACATTATAGAGAATGTTTCCAACACATTATAGGAAGTGTTTCCAACACATTATAGAGAATGTTTCCAACACATTATATAGAGTGTTACCAACACATTATAGAGACTTTTTCCAACACATTACAGAGAATGTTTCCAACACATTATATGAAGTGTTTCAAACACATTATAGAGAGTGTTTCCAACACATTATAGGGAGTGTTTCCAATGCATTATAGGGAGTGTTTCCATCACATTTTAGTGAGTGTTTCCAACACCTTATAAGGAGTGTTTCCAACATATTGTAGACGATGTTTCCAATGCATGATGGAGAGTGTTTACTACATATTATAGAGAGTGTTTCCAAAACATTATAGAGAATGTTTCCAACACATTATATAGCGAGTTTCCAACACATTACAGAGAATGTTTCCAACACATTATAGAGAATGTTTCCAACACGTTATAGAGAATGTTTCCAACACATTATAGAGAATGTTTCCAACACGTTATAGAGAATGTTACCAACACATTACAGAGAATGTTTCCAACACATTATAGAGAGTGTTACCAACACATTATAGAGCACGTTTTCAACACATTATAGAGAGTGTTTCCAACACATTATAGAGAATGTTTCCAACACATTATAGAGAGTGTTTCCAACACATTATAGAGAATGTTTCCAACACATTATAGAGAGTGTTTCCAACACATTATAGAGAATGTTTCCAACACATTATAGAGAGTGTTTCCAACACATTATAGAGAGTGTTTCCAACACATTATAGAGAGTGTTTCCAACACATTATAGAGAGTGTTTCCAACACATTATAGAGAATGTTTCCAACACATTATAGAGAGTGTTTCCAACACATTATAGAGAATGTTTCCAACACATTATAGAGAGTGTTTCCAACACATTATAGAGAATGTTTCCAACACATTATAGAGAGTGTTTCCAACACATTATAGAGAATGTTACCAACACATATAGAGAATGTTTCCAACACATTATAGAGAAATGTTTCCAACACATTATAGAGAATGTTTCCAACACATTATAGAGAGTGTTTCCAACACATTATAGAGAGTGTTTCCAACACATTATAGAGAGTGTTCCAACACATTATAGAGAATGTTTCCAAACACATTATAGAGAATGTTTCCAACACATTATAGAGAATGTTTCCAACACATTATAGAGAGTGTTACGAACACATATAGTGAGTCTTTCCAACACATTATAGAGAGTGTTACCAACACATTATAGAGATTGTTTCCAACACATTATAGAGAGTGTTTCCAACACATTATAGAGAATGTTTCCAACACATTATAGAGAGTGTTTCCAACACATTATAGAGATTGTTTCAACACATTATAGAGCACGTTTCCAACACATTATAGAGAATGTTTCCAACACATTATAGAGAGTGCTTCCAACACATTATAGAGAGTGTTTCCAACACATTATAGAGAATGTTTCCAACACATTATAGAGAAGTTTTCAACACATTATAGAGAATGTTTCCAACACATTATAGAGCATGTTTCCAACACATTATAGAGATGTTTCCAACACATTATAGAGAGTGTTTCCAACACATTATAGAGAATGTTTCCAACACATTCTAGGGCATGTTTTCAACACATTATAGAGAGTGTTTCCAACACATTATAGAGAGTGTTTCCAACACACTATAGAGAGTGTTTCCAACACATTATAGAGAATGTTTCCAACACATTATAGAGAATGTTTCCAACACATTATAGAGAATGTTTCCAACACATTATAGAGAGTGTTTCCAACACATTATAGAGAGTGTTTCCAACACATTATAGAGAGTGTTTCCAACACATTATAGAGAGTGTTTCCAACACATTATAGAGAATGTTTCCAACACATTATAGAGAATGTTTCAACACATTATAGAGAGTGTTACCAACACATTATAGAGAGTGTTTCCAATACACTATAGAGAGTGTTTCCAACACATTATAGAGAATGTTTCCAACACATTAAATAGAATGTTTCCAACACATTATAGAGAATGTTGCAAACACATTATAGAGAGTGTTTCCAACACTTTATAGAGCGTGTTTCCAACACATTACAGAGAGTGTTTCCAACACATTATAGAGAGTGTTTCCAACACATTATAGAGAATGTTACCAACACATTACAGAGAGTGTTTCCAACACATTATAGAGAGTGTTTCCAACACATTCCAGAGAATGTATCCAACACATTATAGAGAGTGTTTCCAACACATATAGAGAGTGTTTCCAACACATTATAATGATTACAACACATTATAGAGAGTGTTTCCAACATATTATAGGGAGTGTTTCCAACATATTATAGAGAATGTTTCCAACACAATTTAGAGAATGTTTCCAACACATTGTAGAGAGTGTTTAAAACACATTATAGAGCTTGTTTTCAACACTTTATAGAAAGTGCTACCAACACATTATATAGAATGTTGAGAAAACATTATAGAGAGTGCAACCAGCACATTATAGACAGTGTTTCCAACACATTATAGAGCATGTTTCCAACACATTATAGAGCATCTTTCCAACACATTATAGGGAGTGTTTCCAACACATTATAGAGAATGTTTCCAACACATTATAGAGAGTGTTTCCAACACATTATAGAGAATGTTTCCAACACATTATAGAGAGTGTTTCCAACACATTATAGAGAATGTTTCCAACACATTATAGGAAGTGTTTCAAACACATTATAGAGAATGTTTCCAACACATTATAGAGAATGTTTCCAACACATTATAGAGAGTGTTTCCAACACATTATAGAGAATGTTTCCAACACATTATAGAGAGTGTTTCCAACACATTATAGAGAATGTTTCCAACACATTATAGAGAGTGTTTCCAACACATTATAGAGAATGTTTCCAACACATTATAGAGAGTGTTTCCAACACATTATAGAGAGTGTTTCCAACACATTATAGAGAGTGTTTCCAACACATTATAGAGAGTGTTTCCAACACATTATAGAGAATGTTTCCAACACATTATAGAGAATGTTTCCAACACATTATAGAGAATGTTTCCAACACATTATAGAGAGTGTTTCCAACACATTATAGGTAGTGTTTCCAACACATTATAGAGACTTTTCCAACACAATATAGAGAATGTTTCCACACAATTATAGAGAAGGTTTCCAACACATTATAGGAGAGTGTTTCCAACACAGTATAGAGAATGTTTCCAACACAATATAGAGAGTGTTTCCAACACATTACAGAGAATGTTTCCAACACATTATAGAGAATGTTTCCAACACATTATTGAGAATGTTTCCAACACATTATAGAGAGTGTTTCCTAACACATTATAGAGAGTGTTTCCAACACATTATAGAGAATGTTTCCAACACATTATATGAAGTGTTTCCAACACATTATAGAGAGTGTTTCCTACACAATATAGGAGTGTTTCCAACACATTATAGAGAGTGTTTCCAACACATTATAGAGAGTGTTTCCAGACACATTATAGAGAATGTTGCCAACACATTATAGAGAATGTTTCCAACACATTATAGAGTAGTGTTTCCAACACAATATAGAGAGTGTTTCCAACACATTATAGAGAGTGTTTCCAACACATTATAGAGAATGTTTCCAACACATATAGAGAGTGTTTCCAACACATTATAGAGAATGTTTCCAACACATTATAGAGAGTGTTTCCAACACATTATAGAGAGTGTTTCCAACACATTATAGAGAGTGTTTCCAACACATTATAGAGAGTGTTTCCAACACATTATAGAGAGTGTTTCCAACACATTATAGAGAGTGTTTCCAACACATTATAGAGAGTGTTTCCAACACATTATAGAGAGTGTTTCCAACACATATAGAGAGTGTTTCCAACACATTATAGAGAGTGTTTCCAACACAATATAGAGAATGTTTCCAACACATTATAGAGAAGTGTTTCCAACACAATATAGAGATGTTTCCAACACATTATAGAGAATGTTTCCAACACATTATAGAGAATGTTTCCAACACATTATAGAGAATGTTTCCAACACATTATAGAGAGTGTTTCCAACACATTATAGAGAATGTTTCCAACACATTATAGAGAGTGTTTCCAACACATTATAGAGAGTGTTTCCAACACATTATAGAGAATGTTTCCAACACAATATAGAGAATGTTTCCAACACATTATAGAGAGTGTTTCCAACACATTATAGAGAGTGTTTCCAACACATATTGAGAGTGTTTCCAACACATTATAGAGAATGTTTCCAACACATTATAGAGAATGTTTCCAACACATTATAGAGAGTGTTTCCAACACATTATAGAGAATGTTTCCAACACATTATAGAGAATGTTTCCAACACAATATAGAGAATGTTTCCAACACAATATAGAGAATGTTTCCAACACATTATAGAGAGTGTTTCCAACACATTATAGAGAATGTTTCCAACACATTATAGAGAGTGTTTCCAACACATTATAGAGAGTGTTTCCAACACATTATAGAGAATGTTTCCAACACAATATAGAGAGTGTTTCCAACACAATATAGAAAGTGTTTCCAACACATTATAGAGAATGTTTCCAACACATTATTGAGCATGTTTCCAACAGATTATAGAGAGTGTTACTAATACATTATAGAGAGTGTTTCCAACACTTTATAGAGAATGTTTCCAACACATTATATGAAGTGTTTCAAACACATTATAGATAGTGTTTCCAACACATTATAGGGAGTGTTTCTAACACATTATAGAGAGTGTTTCCAACACATTATAGAAAATGTTGAGTACACATTATAGAGAATGTTGAGAACGCATTATAGAGAATGTTTCCAACACATTATAGGTAGTGTTTCCAATACAATATAGAGACTGTTACCAACACATTATAGAGAATGTTTCCCACACATTATAGAGAATGTTTCCAACACATTATAGGAAGTGTTTCCAACACATTATAGAGAATGTTGCCAACACATTATATAGAGTGTTACCAACACATTATAGAGACTTTTTCCAACACATTACAGAGAATGTTTCCAACACATTATATGAAGTGTTTCAAACACATTATAGAGAGTGTTTCCAACACATTATAGGGAGTGTTTCCAATGCATTATAGGGAGTGTTTCCATCACATTTTAGTGAGTGTTTCCAGCACCTTATAAGGAGTGTTTCCAACATATTGTAGACGATGTTTCCAATGCATGATGGAGAGTGTTTACTACATATTATAGAGAGTGTTTCCAAAACATTATAGAGAATGTTTCCAACACATTATATAGCGAGTTTCCAACACATTACAGAGAATGTTTCCAACACATTATAGAGAATGTTTCCAACACGTTATAGAGAATGTTTCCAACACATTATAGAGAATGTTTCCAACACGTTATAGAGAATGTTACCAACACATTACAGAGCATGTTTCCAACACATTATAGAGAGTGTTACCAACACATTATAGAGCACGTTTTCAACACATTATAGAGAGTGTGAGCAACACATTATATAGAATGTTGAGAACTCATTATAGAGAGTGTAACCAGCACATTATAGAGAATGTTTCCAACACATTATAGAGAATGTTTCCAACACATTATAGAGAATGTTTCCAACACATTATAGAGAATGTTGAGAACAGATTATAGGTAGTGTTTCCAATACATTATAGAGACTGTTAACAGCACAATATACAGAATGTTTCCCACAAATTATAGAGAAGGTTTCCAACACATTATAGGAAGTTTTTCCAACACATTACAGAGAATGTTGCCAACACATTATATAGAGTGTTTTCAACACATTACAGAGAATGTTTCCAACACAATATAGAGAGTGTTTCCAACACATTACAGAGAAAGTTCCAACACATCGGGAGAGTGTTTCCAACACATTATAGAAAGTGTTTCCAACACATTATAGAGAATGTTTCCCACACATTCTGGAGAATGTTTCCAACACATTATAGACAATGTTTCCAAGACATTATAGAGAGTGTTCCAACACATTATAGAGAATGTTCCAAACACATTATAGAGAATGTTTCCAACACATTATATCAAGTGTTTCAAACACATTATAGATAGTGTTTCCAACACATTAGAGGGAGTGTTTCCAACACATTATAGAGAGTGTTTCCAACACATTATAGAGATTGTTTCCAATACATTATAGAGAGTGTTTCCAACACATTATAGAGAATGTTTGCAACACATTATAGAGAGTGTTTAAAACACGTTATAGAGCTTGTTTTCAACACATTATAGGGCACGTTACCAACACATTATATAGAATGTTAAGAACACATTATAGAGAGTGCAACCAGCACATTATAGAGAGTGTTTCCAACACATTATAGAGAATGTTGAGAACACTTTATAGAGAATTTTGAGAACACATTATAGAGAATGTTTCCAAAACATTATAGAGCATGTTTCCAACACATTATAGAGCATCTTTCCAACACATTATAGAGAGTGTTTCCAACACATTATAGAGAATGTTTCCAACACATTCTAGGGCATGTTTTCAACACATTATAGAGAGTGTTACCAACACATTATAGAGAGTGTTTCCAATACACTATAGAGAGTGTTTCCAACACATTATAGAGAATGTTTCCAACACATTATAGAGAATGTTTCCAACACATTATAGAGAATGTTGCAAACACATTATAGAGAGTGTTTCCAACACTTTATAGAGCGTGTTTCCAACACATTATAGGGAGTGTTTCCAACACATTTTAGGGAGTGTTTCCAACACATTATAGAGAATGTTTCCAACACATTCTAGGGCATGTTTTCAACACATTATAGAGAGTGTTACCAACACATTATAGAGAGTGTTTCCAATACACTATAGAGAGTGTTTCCAACACATTATAGAGAATGTTTCCAACACATTATAGAGAATGTTTCCAACACATTATAGAGAATGTTGCCAACACATTATAGAGAGTGTTTCCAACACTTTATAGAGCGTGTTTCCAACACATTATAGGGAGTGTTTCCAACACATTTTAGGGAGTGTTTCCAACACATTATAGAGAGTGTTTCCAACACATTATAGTGAGTGTTTCCAACACATTATAAGGAGTGTTTCCAACGCATGGTAGCGAATGTTTCCAACACTTTATAGACAGTGTTCCCAACACATTGTGGAGAGTGTTTCCAACACATTATAGAGAATGTTTCCAACACATTATAGAGAATGTTTCCAACACATTACAGAGAATGTTACCAAAACATTCTAGAGAATGTTTCCAACACATTCTAAGGAATGTTTCCAACACATTATAGAGAATGTTTCCAACATATTATATAGAATGTTGAGAACACATTATAGAGAGTGTAACCAACACATTATAGAGAGTGTTTCCAACACATATAGAGAGTGTTTCCAACACATTATAGAGAATGTTTCCAACATATTATATAGAATGTTGAGAACACATTATAGAGAGTGTAACCAACACATTATAGAGAGTGTTTCCAACACATATAGAGAGTGTAACCAACACATTATAGAGAGTGTTTCCAACACATATAGAGAGTGTAAACAACACATTATAGAGAATGTTTCCAACAAATTATAGAAAATGTTTCCAATAAATTATAGATAATGTTTCCAACACATTATTGAGAATGTTGACAACTCATTACAGAGAATATTTCCAACACATTATAGGTAGTGTTTCCAATACATTATAGAGACTGTTACCAACACATTATAGAGAGATTTTCCAACACATTACAGAGAATGTTTCCAACACATTATAGAGATTGATTCCAACACATTACAGAGAATGTTTCCAACACATTATAGAGAATGATACCAACACATTATAGAAAATGTATCCAACACATTGGTAGAGTGTTTCCAACACATTATAGAAAGTGTTTCCAACACATTATAGAGAATGTTTCCAACACATTGGTAGACTGTTTCCAACACATTATAGAGAATGTTTCCAAAACATTATAGAGAGTTTTTCCAACACATTAGAGAGAATGTTTCCAACACATTATATGAAATGTTTCAAACACATTATAGATAGTGTTTCCAACACTTTATACAGAGTGTTTCCAACACATTATAAGGAGTGTTTCCAACACATTGTAGAGAATGTTTCCAACACATTACAGAGAGTGTTTCCAACACATTACAGAGAGTGTTTCGAACACATTATAGAGAGTGTTTCCAAAACATAATAAGGAGTGTCTCCAACACATTGTAGTGAATGTTTCCAACACATTATATAGAGTGTTACCAACACATTTTAGTGAGTGTTTCCAACACCTTATAAGGAGTGTTTCCAACACATTGTAGAGAATGTTTCCAACGCATTATGGAGAGTGTTTCCAACATATTATAGAGAGTGTTTCCAACACATTATACAGAATGTTACCAACACATTACAGAGAGTGTTTCCAACACATTATAGAGAATGTTTCCAACACAGTATAGAGAATGTTGAGAACACATTATAGAGAATGTTGAGAACGCATTATAGAGAATGTTTCCAACACATTATAGGTAGTGTTTCCAATGCAGTATAGAGACTGTTACCAACACATTATAGAGAATGTTTCCAACTCATTATAGAGAATGTTTCCAACACATTATAGGAAGTGTTTCCAACACATTATAGAGAATGTTTCCAACACATTATAGAGAATGTTTCCAGCACATTATAGAGAATGTTTCCAACACATTATAGAGAATGTTTCCAACACATTATAGAGAATGTTTCCAACACATTATAGAGAATGTTTCCAACACATTATAGAGAATGTTTCCAACACATTATAGAGAATGTTTCAACACATTATAGAGAATGTTTCCAACACATTATAGAGAGTGTTTCCAACACATTATAGAGAATGTTACCAACACATTATGGAGAATGTTACGATCACATTATAGAGAATGTTTCCAACACATTATAGAGATGTTTCCAACACATTATAGAGAATGTTGCCAACACATTACATAGAGTGTTACCAACACATTACAGAGAATGTTTCCAACACATTGGTAGAGTGTTTCCAATATATTATAGAAAGTGTTTCCAACACATTATAGAGAATGTTTCCAAAACATTATAGAGAGTGTTTCCAACACATTATAGAGAATGTTCCCAACACATTATAGAGAATGTTTCCAACACTTATCGAGAGTGTTTCCAACACATGATAGAGAGTGTTACCAACACATTATAGAGAGTGGTTCCAACACATTATAGAGAATGTTTCCAACACATTATAGGAAGTGTTTCAAACACATTATAGAGAGTGTTTCCAACACTTTATAGAGCATGTTTCCAACACATTGTAGAGAATGTTTCCAACACATTATGGAGAGTGTTTCCAACACATTACAGAGAGTGTTTCCAACACATTACAGAGAGTGTTTCCAACACATTGTAAGGAGTGTTTCCAACACATTGTAGGGAATGTTTCCAACACATTACAGAGAGTGTTTCCAACACATTACAGAGAGTGTTTCCAACACATTACAGAGAATGTTTCCAACACATTATAAATAGTGTTCCCAACACAATATGGAGAGTGTTTCCAACATATTATAGAGAGTGTTTCCAACACATTCTAGAGAATGTTGAGAACACATTATAGAAAATGTTGAGAACGCATTATAGAGAATGTTTCCAACACATTATAGAGAATGTTTCCAACACATTATAGGAAGCGTTTCCAACACATTATAGAGAATGTTGCCAACACATTATATAGAGTGTTACCAACACATTATAGAAAGTGTTTCCCACACATTATAGAGAATGTTTCCAACACATTATAGAGAATGTTTTCAAAACATTATAGAGAGTGATTCCAATACATTATAGAGAGCGATTCCAATACATTATAGAAAATGTTCCCAACACATTATAGAGAATGTTTCCAACACATTATATGAAGTTTTTCAAACACATTATAGAGAGTGTTTCCAACACATTATAGGGAGTGTTTCCAACACATTATAGAGAGTGTTTCCAACACATTTTAGTGAGTGTTTCCAATAGCTTATAAGGAGTGTTTCCAACACATTGTAGAGAATGTTTCCAACACATTATAGAGAATGTTTCCAACACATTATAGAGAATGTTTCCAACACATTATAGAGAATGTTTCCAACACATTATAGAGAATGTTTCCAACACAATATAGAGAATGTTTCCAACACATTATAGAGAGTGTTTCCAACACATTATAGAGAATGTTTCCAACACATTATAGAGAATGTTTCCAACACATTATAGAGAATGTTTCCAACACAATATAGAGAATGTTTCCAACACATTATAGAGAATGTTTCCAACACATTATAGAGAATGTTTCCAACACATTATAGAGAATGTTTCCAACACATTATAGAGAATGTTTCCAACACATTATAGAGAGTGTTTCCAACACATTATAGAGAATGTTTCCAACACATTATAGAGAATGTTTCCAACACATTATAGAGAATGTTTCCAACACATTATAGAGAGTGTTTCCAACACATTATAGAGAGTGTTTCCAACACATTACATAGAGTGTTACCAACACATTATAGAGAGTTTTTCCAACACATTATAGAGAATGATACCAACACATTATAGAGAATGTTTCCAACACATTGGTAGAGTGTTTCCAACACATTATAGAGAATGTTTCCGAAACATTATAGAGAGTGTTTCCAACACATTATAGAGAATGTTTCCAACACTTATCGAGAGTGTTTCCAACACATGATAGGGCATGTTTTCAACACATTATAGAGAGTGTTACCAACACATTATAGAGAGTGGTTTCAACACATTATAGAGAATGTTTCCAACACATTATAGGAAGTGTTTCAAACATATTATAGAGAGTGTTTCCAACACATTGTAAGGAGTGTTTCCAACACATTGTAGAGAATGTTTCCAACACATTACAGAGAGTGTTTCCAACACATTACAGAGAGTGTTTCCAAAACATTATAAGGAGTGTTTCCAACACATTGTAGAGAATGTTTCCAAAACATTATAAAGAGTGTTCCCAACACAATATGGAGAGTGTTTCCAACATATTATAGAGAGATTTTCCAACACATTCTAGAGAATGTTGAGAACACATTATAGAAAATGTTGAGAACGCATTATAGAGAATGTTTCCAACACATTATAGAGAATGTTTCCAACACATTATAGGAAGTGTTTCCAACACACTATAGAGAATGTTGCCAACACATTATATAGAGTGTTACCAACACATTTTAGAAAGTGTTTCCAACACATTATAGAGAATGTTACCAACACATTATAGAGAATGTTTCCCACACATTATAGAGAATGTTTCCAACACATTATATGAAGTTTTTCAAACACATTATAGAGAGTGTTTCCAACACATTATATGAAGTTTTTCAAACACATTATAGAGAATGTTTCCAACACATTATAGAGAGTGTTTCCAACACATTTTAGTGAGTGTTTCCAATACCTTATAAGGAGTGTTTCCAACACATTGTAGAGAATGTTTCCAACGCATTATGGAGAGTGTTTCCAACATATTATACAGAGTGTTTCCAACACATTATACAGAATGTTACCAACACATTACAGAGAGTATTTCCAACACATTACAGAGAATGTTCCCAACACATTATAGGGAATGTTGAGAACGCATTTTAGAGAATGTTTCCAACATATTATAGGTGGTGTTTCCAATGCAATATAGAGACTGTTACCAATACATTATGGAGAATGCTTCCCACTCATTATAGAGAATGTTTCCAACACAATATAGAGAATGTTACCAACACATTATAGAGAATGTTTCCAACACATTATATGAAGTTTTTCAAACACATTATAGAGAGTGTTTCCAACACATTATAGGGAGTGTTTCCAACACATTATAGAGAGTGTTTCCAATACCTTATAGGGAGTGTTTCAAACACATTATAGAGAGCGTTTCCAACACATTATAGGGAGTTTTTCCAGCACATTTTACTGAGTGTTTCCAACACCTTATAAGGAGTGTTTCCAACACATTGTAGAGAATGTTTCCAACGCATTATGGAGAATCTTACCAACACATTACAGAGTGTTTCCAACACATTACAGAGAATGTTTCCAACACATTATAGAGAATGTTGCCAACACATTACAGAGAATGTTTCCAACACATTGGGAGAGTGTTTCCAACACATTATAGAGAATGTTTCCAACACATTATATGAAGTGTTTCCAACACATTATGGAGAATGTTACCAACACATTACAGAGTGTTTCCAACACATTACAGAGAATGTTTCCAACGCATTATGGAGAATGTTACCAACACATTACAGAGTGTTTCCAACACATTACAGAGAATGTTTCCAACACATTATAGAGAATGATTCCAACACATTATAGAGAATGTTACCAACACATTACAGAGAGTGTTTCCAACACATTATAGTGAGTGTTTCCAACACATTATAGAGAATGTTTCCAATACATTATAGAGAATGTTTCCAACACTTTTTAGAGAGTGTTTCCAACACATTATAGAGCATATTTTCAACACATTATAGAGAGTGTTACCAACACACTATATAGAATGTTGAGAACACATTATAGAGAGTGTAACCAGCACATTATAGAGAGTGTTTCCAACACATTATAGAGAATGTTTCCAACACATTATAGGTAGTGTTCCAATACATTATAGAGACTGTTACCAACACAATATAGAGAATGTTTCCCACACACTGTAGAGAATGTTTCCAACACATTATAGAGAATGAAACCAATACATTATAGAGAATGTTTCCAACACATTACAGAGAATGTTTCCAACACATCAGGAGAGTGTTTCCAACACATTATGGAGAATGTTTCCAACACATCGGGAGAGTGTTACCAACACATTACAGAGTGTGTTTCCAACACATTATAGAGAATGTTTCCAACACATTATAGAGAGTGTTTCCAACACATTATAGAGCATGTTTCCAGAAACATTATAGAGATTGTTTCCAATACATTATAGAGAGTGTTTCCAACACATTATAGAGAATGTTTCCAACACATTATAGATAGTGTTTCCAACACAAAATAGGGAGTGTTTACAACACATTATAGAGAGTGTTTCTAATACATTATAGTGAGTGTTTCCAACACTTTATAAGGAGTGTTTCCAACACATCATAGAGAATGTTTCCAACACATCATAGAGAGTGTTTCCAACACATTACAGAGAATGTTTCCAACACATTATAGAGATTGTTTCCAACACATTATAGAGAGTGTTTCCAACACATTACAGAGAATGTTTCCAACACATTATAGAGAGTGCTTCCAACACATTATAATGTTTCCAACACATTATAGAGAGTGTTTCCAACACATTATAGAGAGCGTTTCCAACACATTATAGAGCATGTTTTCAACACATTATAGAGAGTGATACCAGCACATTATATAGAATGTTGAGAACACATTATAGAGAATGTTTCCAACACATTATAGGTAGTGTTTCCAATGCATTATAGAGAATGTTGCCAACACATGATATAGAGTGTTACCAACATATTATAGAGAGTTTGTCCAACACATTACAGAGAATGTTTCCAACACATTATAGAGAATGTTTCCAACACATTATAGAGAATGTTTCCATCACATTATAGAGAATGTTTCCAACACATTATAGAGAAAGTTTCCAAAACATTTTATAGAGTGTTTCCAACACATTATAGAGAATGTTCCAAACACATTATAGAGCATGTTTCCAACACATTATAGAGAATGTTTCCAACACATTATAGAGAGTGTTTCCAACACATTATAGAGAGTGTTTCCAACACATTATAGAGAATGTTTCCAACACATTATAGAGAATGTTTCCAACACATTATAGAGAGTGTTTCAAACACATTATAGAGAGCGTTTCCAACACATTATAGGGAGTGTTTCCAACACATTATAGAGAGTGTTTCCAACACATTTTAGTGAATGTTTCCAACACATTATAGGGAGTGTTTCCAACACATTATAGAGAATGTTTCCAACACATTATGGAGAATGTTACCAACACATTACAGAGAGTGTTTCCAACACATTACAGAGAATGTTTCCAACACATTATAGAGAATGTTTCCAACACATTATAGAGAATGTTACCAACACATTACAGAGAGTGTTTCCAACACATTATAGAGAATGTTTCCAACACATTATAGAGCATATTTTCAACACATTATAGAGAGTGTCACCAACACATTATATAGAATGTTGAGAACACATTATAGAGAGTGTAAGCAGCACATTATAGAGAGTGTTTCCAACACATTATAGAGAATGTTTCCAACACATTATAGAAAATGTTGAGAACACATTATAGAGAATGTTGAGAACACATTATAGAGAATGTTTCCAACACATTATAGGTAGTGTTCCATATATTATAGAGACTGTTACCAACACAATATAGAGAATGTTTCCCACACATTGTAGAGAATGTTTCCAACAGTTTATAGGAAGTTTTTCCAACACATTATAGAGAATGTTGCCAAAACATTATAGAGAATGGTACCAACACATTACAGAGAATGTTTCCAACACATTATAGAGAATGGTACCAACACATTACAGAGAATGTTTCCAACACATTATAGAGAATAATACCAACACATTATAGAGAATGTTTCCAACACATTACAGAGAATGTTTCCAACACATCGGGAGAGTGTTTCCAACACATTATAGAGAATGTTTCCAACACATTATAGAGAATGTTACCAACACATAACAGAGAGTGTTTGCAACACATTACAGAGAATGTTTCCAACGAATTATAGAGCATCTTTCCAACACATTATAGAGAATGTTTCCAATACATTATAGAGCATGTTTCCAACACATTATAGAGCATCTTTCCAACACATTATAGCGATTGTTTCCAATACATTATAGAGAGTGTTTCCAACACATTATAGAGAATGTTTCCAACACATTATAGAGAGTGTTTCCAACACATTATCGAGCATGTTTTCAACACATTATAGAGAGTGTTACCAACACATTATATATAATGTTGAGAACACATTATAGAGAGTGTAACCAGCACATTATAAAGAGTGTTTCCAACACATTATAGAGAATGTTGAGAACACATTATAGAGAATGTTGAGAACACATTATCGGTAGTGTTTCCAATGCATTATAGAGACTGTTACCAACACAATATAGAGAATGTTTCCCACACATTATAGAGAATGTTTCCAACACATTATAGGAAGTTTTTCCAACACATTATAGAGAATGTTGCCAACACATTATACAGAGTGTTACCAACACATTATAGAGAGTTTGCCCAACACATTACAGAGAATGTTTCCAACACATTATAGTGAATGATACCAACACATTATAGAGAAAGTTTCCAACACATTACAGAGAATGTTTCCAACACATTATAGAGTGTTTCCAACACATTATAGAGAATGTTACCAACACATTATAGAGAATGTTTCCCACACATTATAGAGAATGTTTCCAACACATTATAGAGAATGTTTCCAAAATATTATAGAGAGTGTTTCCAACACATTTTAGAGAATGTTCCAAACACATTTTAGAGAATGTTTCCAACACATTATAGAGCATGTTTCCAACACATTATAGAGAGTGTTTCCAACACATTATAGAGAATGTTTCCAACACATTATATGAAGTGTTTCCAACACATTATAGAGAGTGTTTCCAACACATTATAGAGAATGTTTCCAACACTTTATAGAGCGTGTTTCCAACACATTATAGGGCATGTTTTCAACACATTATACAGAGTGTTACCAACACATTATAGAGAGTGTTTCCAACACATTATAGAGAATGTTTCCAACACATTATAGGAAGTGTTTCAAACACATTATAGACAGTGTTTCCAACACTTTATAGATCGTGTTTCCAACACATTATCTGAAGTGTTTCAAACACATTATAGAGAATGTTTCCAACACATTATAGACAGTGTTCCCAACACATTATGGCGAGTACTTCCAACATATTATAGAGAGTGTTTCCAACACATTATAGAGAATGTTTCCAACACATTATAGAGAGTGTTACCAACACATTACAGAGAGTGTTTCCAACACATTATAGAGAATGTTTCCAACACATTATAGAGAATGTTACCAAAACATTATAGAGAGTGTTACTAACACATATAGAGAATCTACCCAACACATTCTAGAGAATGTTTCCAACACATTATTGAGAATGTTGAGAACACATTACAGAGAATGTTTCTAACACATTATAGGTAGTGTTTCCATTACATTATAGAGACTGTTACCAACACATTATAGAAGAATGTTTCCCACACATGATAGAGAATGTTTCCAACACATTATAGGATGTGTTTCCAACACATTATAGAGAATGTTGCCAACACATTACATAGAGTGTTACCAACACATTATAGAGAGTTTTTCCAACACATTACAGAGAATGTTTCCAACACATTATAGAGAATGATACCAACACATTATAGAGAGTGTTTCCAACACATTCTAGAGAATGTTTCCAACACATTATAGGAAGTGTTTCCAACACATTATAGAGAATGTTACCAACACATTCTCGAGAATGTTTCCAACACATTATAGAGAATGTTTCCAACACATTATAGAGAATGTTACCAACACATTATAGAGAATGTTACCAACACATTATAGCGAGTGTTCCCAACACATTATAGGGAGTGTTTCCAACTTATTATCGAGAATGTTTCCAACACATTATAGAGAATGTTTCCCACACATTATAGGAAGTGTTTCCAACACATTACAGAGAATGTTACCAACACATTATAGTGTTTCCAATACATTATCGAGAATGTTACCAACACATTATAGAGAGTGTTTCCAACACATTATAGTGAGTGTTTCCAACACATTATAGTGAGTGTTTCCAACACATTATACAAAACTGATTCCCACACAGGGTAAACAGCTAGAGGTCGAGGTCTACATCGGTATCTATGACCTAGGTCGAAATCGGGATGAGGTCCTGCAGACAGATTTTAGGGAGCTAGGAATGAGATTGAAAAGCAGGACCTCAAAGATAGCAATCTCCAGATTACTCCCGGTGCCACGCGCTAATGACTATAGAAATAGGAGCACAGAGCAGATACAAAAGGGACGGTCTACACCTGTGCAAAGATGGAACTGATGTTCTCGGGGTAATTTTTGATAAAGCAGTTCGGGAGCATTTAAACTAGTATGGCAGGGGGCTAGAAACCTATGTAGTGAAATAGAGGAAAGTGAAAGGCAGACAGAAATAAATGGTAAAAGGGTGAGGAACAAAAAACAAAGGGCCAAACTAATTCATAAAAAATGTGAGCATAAAAAAAGCCTGAGGGTTTTATACCTTAATGCGAGAAGCATCAGGAACAAGGTAGATGAATTAGCTGTGGAAATAGAGGTTAATAATTATGATCTAATTGGGATTACGGAAACATGGTTGCAGGGTGAGCAGGGCTGGGAGCTTAACATACAGGGGTATTCAGTATTTAGGAAGGATCGACAAAAAAGAAAGGGAGGAGGGGTAGCATTGCTGGTAAAAGAAGGGATAAATGCAATTGAAAGGAAGGATATTAACTCAGTTAATACAGAATCTATATGGGTGGAGCTAAGAAATAGCGAGGGGCGAAAAACATTAATAGGAGTGGTATATAGGCCTCCAAATAGTAAAATAGAGGTTGGGGAGGGCATCACGAGGGAAATTAGAGAAGCGTGCAATAAGAGCACAGCTGTCATCATAGGTGACTTTAACTTACATATAGATTGGAATAGCCTAATCAGTAAAAATAATGAGGAGGAGGAATTCCTTGAGTGTTTAAGGGATGGTTATCTGGATCAATATGTCGAGGAACCAACTCGGGAACAGGCTATATTGGACTGGGTACTGTGCAATGAGAAGGGACTAATTAGTAATCTTGTTGTACGGGGACCCTTGGGTCAGAGCGATCATAACATGATCGATTTCTCACTCGAAATGGAGAGCGAAGAAATTGACTCAGATACTAAGGTCCTGAATTTAAACAAGGGGAATTATGATGCCATTAGACGGGAACTGAGTAGGTCTGATTGGACAACGTTCCTGGGAGGACTGGAGGTAGATAAACAATGGCGAGCATTTAAAGATAGAATGACAAAATTGCAAAAATTGTTTATACCAATCTGGCATAAAAGGAAATCTAAAAAGGTGACTCAACCGTGGATAACAGGGGAAATTAGAGACAGCATAAAATCCAAAGATAGGGCGTATAAAATAGCCAAAAAAAGCACCAGAGCGGAAGATTGGGAACAGTTTAAGATAGAGCAAAGGAGGACAAAGGGCTTAATCAAGAGGGGCAAAATAGCTTACGAAAGCAAGCTGGCGGAAAATATAAAAACTAACTCCAAAAGCTTTTATAAGTATATCAAGAGGAAAAGACTGGTGAAAACCAAAGTTGGCCCATTGCAGTCAGATACGGGGGAATATATAACGGGAAATAAGGAAATGGCAGACCAACTAAATGCATACTTTGGGTCAGTCTTTACGAAGGAAGACACAAAAAACCTCCCTGGGATATCGGGAAAAATAGGGACATTTGCAAAGGAGGAACTGATGCAAGTCAATATCTCTAAGGATATGGTGTTAAGGAAGCTAAAGGGATTGAAGGCGGACAAATCCCCAGGGCCTGATAACATGCATCCTAGGGTACTGAAGGAGGTGGCCCTAGAGATAGCGGATGCACTAAGTATGATTTTTCAGAATTCATTAGACTCGGGAACAGTGCCCATGGATTGGAGGGTAGCTAACGTTACCCCACTATTCAAAAAGGGGGGTAGGGAAAAAGCAGGTAATTACAGACCTGTAAGCCTTACATCAGTTGTGGGCAAAATGCTGGAGTCCATCATTAAGGATGAAATAGCGGAGCACTTAGCAAATGGGGACAGGATAGGACAGAGTCAACATGGATTTACAAAGGGTAAATCGTGCTTGACTAATCTATTGGAATTTTTTGAGGGAGTAACTGGTAAAATAGATGGGGGAGAGCCAGTAGATGTGGTGTACCTGGACTTCCAAAAGGCCTTCGATAAGGTCCCACATAAAAGATTAGCAGGGAAAATTGAAGCTCATGGGATAAAGGGGAAAGTATTGACGTGGATAGAGAACTGGCTGTCAGATAGAAAACAGAGAGTTGGAATAAACGGCTCATTTTCTGAATGGCAGGCAGTAACAAGTGGGGTACCACAGGGATCTGTCCTGGGTCCCCAGCTGTTCACAATTTACATTAATGACCTGGATCAGGGAGTCGGATGCAGCATTTCCAAATTTGCAGACGACACTAAACTAGGAGGGGGGGGGTGGGCTCAGAGGAGGAGACCAGGAAGCTCCAGAGCGATTTGGACAGACTGGGTGATTGGGCGGATAAATGGCAGATGCACTATAATGTGGACAAGTGCGAAGTTATCCACCTTGGGTGCAGGAACGGGAGGGCAAATTATTATTTAAATGGCAATAAATTGGGAGAGGGGGAAGTACAGAGAGACCTGCGTGTTCTTGTACACCAGTCACTGAAGGCGAGCATGCAGGTGCAACAGGCGATCAAGAAGGCAAACGGTATGCTGGCCTTCATAGCAAAAGGGTTGGAATACAGGAACAGGGATACCTTGCTGCAGCTGTACAGGGCACTGGTGAGACCACACCTCGAGTACTGTGTACAGTTTTGGTCGCCTCATCTGAGGAAAGATGTTCTTGCCATGGAGGGGGTGCAGCGGCGATTCACCAGGCTGATACCAGGAATGGCGGGATTGACCTATGAGGAGAGACTATGTAGTTTAGGGATGTACACACTGGAGTTTAGAAGATTGAGAGGGGACCTCATAGAAGTGTATAAAATTCTGACAGGTCTAGACAGATTAGATGCAGAAGGAATGTTTCCCTTGGCGGGTGAGAGCAGAACTAGAGGACATAATTTAAGGATAAGGGCTAAACCATTTAGGACAGAAATGAGGGGGAAATTCTTCACTCAGAGGGTGGTGAACCTGTGGAACTCATTGCCACAGAGGGCAGTGTACGCCAGCTCATAAAATATATTTAAGAGGGAATTAGATATATTTCTACAGGCAAAAGGGGTTAAGGGTTACGGAGAGAAGGCGGGGACGGGATACTGAATTGGAGGATCAGCCATGATCTCATTAAATGGCGGAGCAGGCTCGAAGGGCCGGATGGCCTACTCCTGCTCCTATCTTCTATGTATCTATGTATCTATGTATGAATGTGTGGATGGAGAGATGGTGCAGGCGAGAGGGCTTTAGATTCCTGGGATATTGGGACCTGTTCTGGGGGAGTTGAGACCTGTACAGGCCGGATGGGTTGCACCTCAATAGAGCCCGGACAAATATCCTCACGGTGGGGGGGGAGTGTGGGGTTTGCTAGTGCTGTTGGAGAGGGTTTAAACTAATTTGGCAGGAAGTTGGGCACCAGGATGTACCATTAGAAGGCAGAAACAAGGTGTACAGAGGATTGGGAGAGATAGATAGCACTAGATTAAGAAATAGTACGGTATTAGGTGGAGTCAGACTAAGAGAGAATACAAGAAGGTCTAAGACGGGTTTACAGTGCATGTATGTAAACGCCAGAAGCATGATGAATAAGGTTGGTGAGCTGCAGGCGCAAATAGCCACATGGGAATATGATGTCATGGCGATAACGGAGACCTGGCTCAAAAAAGGGCAGGATTGGGTCCTAAATATTCCTAGATATAAGGTGTTCAGGAAAGATAGGGAAGGAAGGAAAGGAGGTGGGGTGGCAGTATTGGTTAAGGAGAATTTTACAGTGCTGGAGAGAGATGATGTCCTGGAGGGGTCAAGGACAGAATCTATTTGGCTAGAGTTAAAAAATAATAGAGGTGCCATTACACTACTAGGTGTATTCTATTGGCCACCAAATAGTGGGAAAGATATAGAGCAGCAAATTTGCAGGGAAATTACAGAGAGGTGCAAGAACTATAGAGTAGTGATAATGGGGGACTTCAACTATCTTAATATAGATTGGGATTGCAATAGTGTAAAGGGCAGAGAAGGGGAAGAATTTCTGAAGTGTTAGAATCATAGAATCATAGAATGGTTACAGCACAGAAGGAGGCCATTTGGCCCGTCGAGCCCATGCCGGCTCTCTGCAAGATCACTTCAGCTCGTCCCACTCCCCCAGCCTTTCCCCGTAGTCCTGCCAATTTTTTTTCCTTCAGGTACTTATCCAATTCCCTTTTGAAAGCCATGATTGAATCTGCCTCCACCACCCTTTCAGACAGTGCATTCCAGATCCTAACCACTCGCTGCGTAAAAAAGTTTTTTCTCATGTCACCTTTGGTTCTTTTGCCAATCACCTTAAATCTGTGACCTCTGGTTCTCGACCCTTCTGCCAATGGGAACAGTTTCTCTCTCTCTACTCTGTCCCGACCCCTCATGATTTTGAACACCTCCATCAAATCTCCTCTCAATCTTCTCTGCTCCAAGGAGAACAAACCCAGCTTCTCCAGTCTATCCACGCAACTGAAGTCCCTCATCCCTGGAACCATTCTCGTAAATCTTTTCTGCACCCTTTCTAAGTCCTTCACATCCTTCCTAAAGTGTGGTGCCCAGAATTGGACACAATACTCCAGTTGAGGCCGAACCAGTGTTTTATACAGGTTCATCATAACTTCCTTGCTTTTGTACTCTATGCCTCTATTTATGAAATTGAGAGGTCGCACAACACCAGGTTATAGTCCAACAGTTTTATTTGAAATCACAAGCTTTCGGAGCTATCGATTGCTCCTTCCTCAGGTGAAGTAAATTAGATACAGAATCGCCAAAGCATATATAGATAGAGAACAAAGCATGTGTACCTTACAATTGCAGACCAATAAATTAAATCATCCTGACTATCTGCCGAGGTGTGATAAAGTTAATTAAGTCAGCCAGGAAGGTACCACATCAAAGACATAGCAAGATACAACTGAGACAATGAGGTGTAGTCGCAGGGGTTCTAACGTGTCCAAAGCTGCCGTCTGTAGGTAAAACGAAAAGCTTTAACATTTTTTTACTTTTTTACTGGGAAAATTTTTACTTTTTTACTGGGAATCACATCTGTGAACAAGCTAACGACGACTCGAGTCCGGATCACGTCATGTATTGTGACATAAACCCAAGATCCCGATTGAGACCGTCTTCATGAGTGCGGAACTTGGCTATCAGTTTCTGCTCGATGATTTTGCGTTGTCGTGTGTTTCTAAGGTTGCCTTGGAGAACGCTTACCCGCAGATCCGAGGCTGAATGTCCTTGACTGCTGAAGTGTTCCCCGACTGGGAGGTAACAATCCTGCCTGGCGATTGTTGCGCGGTGCTCGTTCATACGATGTCTCAGTGTCTGCATGGTCTCGCCGATGTACCATGCCACGGTGCATTCTTTCCTGCAACGTATGAGGTAGACAACGTTGGCCGAGTCACATGAGTATGTACCATGTACCTGGTGGGTAGTGTCCTCACGTGTGATGGTGGTATCTGTGTTGATGATCTGGCATGTCTTGCAGAGTTTGCCATGGCAGGGTTGTGTGGTGTCGTGGTCGCTGTTATCCTGAAAGCTGGGTAATTTGCTGCGAACAATGGTACTTCTGAGGTTAGGCGGCTGTTTGAAGGCAAGTAGTGGAGGCGTGGGGATGGCCTTAGCGAGGTGTTTGTCGTCATCGATGACATGTTGAAGGCTGCGAAGAACATGGCGTAGTTTCTCCGCTCCGGGGAAGTACTGGACGACGTAGGGTACCCTGTTGGTTGTGTCCCGTGTTGCCTTCTGAGGAGGTCTATGCGATTTTTCGCTGTGGCCCGTCGGAACTGTCGATCGATGAGTCGAGCGTCATATCCCGTTCTTACGAGGGCGTTTTTCAGCGTCCGTAGGTGTCCATCGCGTTCCTCCTCGTCTGAGCAGATCCTGTGTATTCGCAGGGCTCGTCCATAGGGGATGGCTTCTTTAACATGGTTAGGGTGGAAGCTGGAGAAGTGGAGCATCGTGAGGTTGTCCGTGGGCTTGCGGTAGAGTGAAGTGCTGAGGTGTCCGTCTTTGATGGAGATTCGTGTGTCCAGGAATGAAACCGATTCTGAGGAGTAGTCCATGGTGAGTTTGATGGTGGGATGGAACTTGTTTATGTTATCGTGTAGTCTTTTCAGTGATCCTTCGCCATGGGTCCAAAGGAAGAAAATGTCGTCGATGTATCTGGTGTACAGCGTTGGCTGGAGGTCCTGTGCAGCGAAGAAGTCTTGCTCGAACTTGTGCATGAAGATGTTGGCGTATTGGGGTGCGAATTTGGTCGCCATGGCTGTTCCGTGTGTTTGGGTAAAAAAATGGTTGTCGAAGGTGAAGACATTGTGGTCAAGGATGAAGCGGATGAGTTGTAGGATGGCGTCTGGAGATTGGCTGTTGTTGATGTTGAGTACTGAGGCTGTTGCAGCGATGCCGTCATCGTGGGGGATACTGGTGTAGAGTGCCGATACGTCCATCGTGGCAAGGAGTGTTCCTGGTTCAACTGGTCCGTGGGTGCTGAGTTTCTGTAAGAAGTCTGTAGTGTCGCGACAGAAGCTGGGGGTTCCCTGTACGATGGGTTTCAGAATGCCCTCGACGTATCCAGAGAGGTTCTCACACAGGGTTCCATTGCCTGATACGATAGGACGTCCGGGTGTGTTGGCTTTGTGTATCTTTGGGAGGCAGTAGAAGTCTCCCACGCGGGGAGTACGTGGGATGAGAGCGCGTAGGATGTTTTGAAGGTCTGGATCGAAGGTCTTGATCAGTCTATTGAGTTGGCGGGTGTGTTCTTTGGTCGGATCTGCGGGTAGCTGTCTGTAGTGTTCCTGGTTGTCCAGTTGTCGGTATGCTTCTTTACAATAGTCCGTTCTGTTCTTTATGACGATGGCTCCTCCTTTGTCCGCTGGTTTGATGACAATGTTGCGGTTGGTCTTGAGAGCGTGGATGGCGTTGCGTTGTGCTCGGGTGACATTCTGGACTGTCTTGTGAGTGCGGCTGATGAATCTGGCGTTGATGCATCTCCTGACAGCTTGAGCATACATGTCAAGCTTGGGGCAGCGACCCTCCGGAGGGGTCCAGTTTGACTCTTTTTTCTTCGGCTGCTGCACTGCGAGTCCCTCTGTCTGCTGTTCTGGATCATTGATTGTCTCATTGGGTTTGTTGCTGACATCTTGGGATTTGTGGAAGTATTCCCGGAGCCTCATTCTCCTGATGAATTCCTCCGTGTCTGCCGCAAGGCCGATGGGGTCCATTTTGGTGGTTGGGCAGAACTTGAGCCCTAGGGCGAGAACTTCGATTTCGTCTGGTTGAAGGGTATGGTCGGACAAGTTGACGATGGACTTCCCTGTGGTTGCAGCCGTGGTACCGGGGGAGGCTTGGTTGCTGCTGGTGGTGATGCCGAGTTTCTCAAGCTTCCTGTTCTTGATGCGCATGTAGGCAGCGTAGTTCCGTTGCCTCGTCTGTTTGGTGGTGTCTCGTAACTGGTCTGCTGTGTCCTGAGCACAGGCTGAGAGCATGAACTCTATCTTGGTTTCGAGGTTGTGGCGTTTGCTGTAGAGCTGGTGTACGAGATGGTTGAGGAGTGTGCGAGAGGTACGACGGCAGAGTCTCTCAGCGTAGTCTGTGTTGTATGTCGACTTGAGTGGGTTCGTGATCTGTAGTCCTTTCGGGATCTTGTCTGCTTTCTTGCATCTCTGTAGATACTTGATGTCGGTGTCGATATGCGCGATCTTCTTGGCGATTCTCTCCACTTTGAGCCGGCAGTTTGTGGTGTCGATAGTGGTCATGATGCGGAGATGCCGGTGTTGGACTGGGGTGGACAAAATTGAGAGGTCGCACAACACCAGGTTATAGTCCAACAGTTTTATTTGAAATCACAAGCTTTCGGAGCTATCGATTGCTCCTTCCTCAGGAGTCAAACTGGACCCCTCCGGAGGGTCGCTGCCCCAAGCTTGACATGTATGCTCAAGCTGTCAGGAGATGCATCAACGCCAGATTCATCAGCCGCACTCACAAGACAGTCCAGAATGTCACCCGAGCACAACGCAACGCCATCCACGCTCTCAAGACCAACCGCAACATTGTCATCAAACCAGCGGACAAAGGAGGAGCCATCGTCATACAGAACAGAACGGACTATTGTAAAGAAGCATACCGACAACTGGACAACCAGGAACACTACAGACAGCTACCCGCAGATCCGACCAAAGAACACACCCGCCAACTCAATAGACTGATCAAGACCTTCGATCCAGACCTTCAAAACATCCTACGCGCTCTCATCCCACGTACTCCCCGCGTGGGAGACTTCTACTGCCTCCCAAAGATACACAAAGCCAACACACCCGGACGTCCTATCGTATCAGGCAATGGAACCCTGTGTGAGAACCTCTCTGGATACGTCGAGGGCATTCTGAAACCCATCGTACAGGGAACCCCCAGCTTCTGTCGCGACACTACAGACTTCTTACAGAAACTCAGCACCCACGGACCAGTTGAACCAGGAACACTCCTTGCCACGATGGACGTATCGGCACTCTACACCAGTATCCCCCACGATGACGGCATCGCTGCAACAGCCTCAGTACTCAACATCAACAACAGCCAATCTCCAGACGCCATCCTACAACTCATCCGCTTCATCCTTGACCACAATGTCTTCACCTTCGACAACCATTTTATTACCCAAACACACGGAACAGCCATGGGGACCAAATTCGCACCCCAATACGCCAACATCTTCATGCACAAGTTCGAGCAAGACTTCTTCGCTGCACAGGACCTCCAGCCAACGCTGTACACCAGATACATCGACGACATTTTCTTCCTTTGGACCCATGGCGAAGGATCACTGAAAAGACTACACGATAACATAAACAAGTTCCATCCCACCATCAAACTCACCATGGACTACTCCTCAGAATCGGTTTCATTCCTGGACACACGAATCTCCATCAAAGACGGACACCTCAGCACTTCACTCTACCGCAAGCCCACGGACAACCTCACGATGCTCCACTTCTCCAGCTTCCACCCTAACCATGTTAAAGAAGCCATCCCCTATGGACAAGCCCTGCGAATACACAGGATCTGCTCAGACGAGGAGGAACGCGATGGACACCTACGGACGCTGAAAAACGCCCTCGTAAGAACGGGATATGACGCTCGACTCATCGATCGACAGTTCCGACGGGCCACAGCGAAAAATCGCATAGACCTCCTCAGAAGGCAAACACGGGACACAACTAACAGGGTACCCTACGTCGTCCAGTACTTCCCCGGAGCGGAGAAACTACGCCATGTTCTTCGCAGCCTTCAACATGTCATCGATGACGACAAACACCTCGCTAAGGCCATCCCCACGCCTCCACTACTTGCCTTCAAACAGCCGCCTAACCTCAGAAGTACCATCGTTCGCAGCAAATTACCCAGCTTTCAGGATAACAGCGACCACGACACCACACAACCCTGCCATGGCAAACTCTGCAAGACATGCCAGATCATCAACACAGATACCACCATCACACGTGAGGACACTACCCACCAGGTACATGGTACATACTCATGTGACTCGGCCAACGTTGTCTACCTCATACGTTGCAGGAAAGAATGCACCGCGGCATGGTACATCGGCGAGACCATGCAGACACTGAGACAACGTATGAACGAGCACCGCGCAACAATCGCCAGGCAGGATTGTTACCTCCCAGTCGGGGAACACTTCAGCAGTCAAGGACATTCAGCCTCGGATCTGCGGGTAAGCGTTCTCCAAGGCAACCTTAGAAACACACGACAACGCAAAATCATCGAGCAGAAACTGATAGCCAAGTTCCGCACTCATGAAGACGGTCTCAATCGGGATCTTGGGTTTATGTCACGATACATGACGTGATCCGGACTCGAGTCATCGTTAGCTTGTTCACAGATGTGATTCCCAGTAAAAAAGTAAAAATTTTCCCAGTAAAAAAGTAAAAAAAAGTTAAAGCTTTTCGTTTTACATACAGACGGCAGCTTTGGACACGTTAGAACCCCTGCGACTACACCTCATTGTCTCAGTTGTATCTTGCTATGTCTTTGATGTGGTACCTTCCTGGCTGACTTAATTAACTTTATCACACCTCGGCAGATAGTCAGGATGATTTAATTTATTGGTCTGCAATTGTAAAGTACACATGCTTTGTTTTCTATCTATATATGCTTTGGCGATTCTGTATCTAATTTACTTCACCTGAGGAAGGAGCAATCGATAGCTCCGAAAGCTTGTGATTTCAAATAAAACTGTTGGACTATAACCTGGTGTTGTGCGACCTCTCAATTTTGTCCACCCCAGTCCAACGTCGGCATCTCCACATCATGACCTCTATTTATGAAGCCCAGGGTCCCGTAAGCTTTTTTAACCGCTTTCTCAACCTGCCCTGCCACCTTCAACGATTTGTGCACACATACCCCCAGGTCTCTCTGATCCTGCACGCCCTTTAAAATTGTACCCTTTAGTTTATATTGCCTCTCATACTTCCAACCAAAATGTATCACTTAGCACTTTTCTACATTAAACTTCACCTGCCATGTGTACACCCATTCCACCAGCCTGTCTATGTCCCCTTGAGGTCTATCACTATCCTCTCGTCTTTCTCTTAGGCAGTCCCTCGGAACCGAGGATGACTTTCTTCTACACTAAAATGAGTTGTCAGGTGACTGATGAGTCCAATGCGGGACCTACAGTCTCTGTCACAGGTGGGGCAGTCGGTGGTTGAAGGGGCGGGTGGGTGGGGTGCTTGGGTTGACGTGCGCTCCTTGCGCTGCCTGCTCTTGACTTCCGCTTGCTCCCGGCGAAGAGACTCAAGGTGTTCGGCACCTTCCCGGATGCTTCTCCTCCACTTTGTACGGTCTTGGGCCAACAATTCCCAGGTGTCAGTGGGGATGTTGCACTTTTTCAAGGAGGCTTTGAGGGTGTCCTTGAAGCGTTTCCTCTGCCCACCTGGGGCTCTCCTGCCGTGTCGGAGCTCCGAGTAGAGCGCTTGTTCCATATCCGCCTCACTGTTCACTTACACTTCCAAGTTTTGTGTCATCTGCAAATTTTGAAATTGTGCCCTGTACACCCAAGTCCAAGTCATTAATATATATCAAGAAAAGCAGTGGTCCTAGTACCAACCCCTGGGGAACACCACTGTGTACCTTTCTCCAGTCCGAAAAACAACCATTCACCACTACTCTCTGTTTCCTGTCACTTAGCCAATTTCGTATCCATGCTGCCACTGTCTCTTTTATTCCACGGGTTTCAACTTTGCTGGCAAGCCTATTATGTGGCACTTTATCAAACGTCTTTTGGAAGTCCATGTACACTACGTCAACCGCATTGCCCTCATCAACCCTCTCTGTTACCGCATCAAAACATTCAATCAAGTTAGTTAATCTAAATTTGCCTTTAACAAATCCATGCTGGCTTTCCTTAATTAATCCACACTTGCCCAAGTGACTGTTAATTTTGTCCCGGATTATCATTTCTAAAAGCTTCCCCACTACCGAGGTTAAACTGACTGGCCTGTAGTTGCAGGGTTTATCCTTACATTTGCAATTCTCCAGTCCTCTGGCACCAGCCCCGTATACAAGGAGGATTGCAATATTATGGCCAATACCTCCGTGATTTCCTCCTTAACCTCCCTCAGCATCCTAGGATACATCCCGTCTGGTCCTGGTGACTTATCAACTTTCAGTACAGCCAACATTTCTAGTACCTCCTCTTTATCAATTTTTATCCAATCCAGTACCTCCTCTTTCACTCTGACTTTGGCAGCATCTTCTTCCTTGGTGAAGACAGATGCAAAGTACTCGTTTAGTACCTCAGCTCTGCCCTCTGCCTCCATGTGTAGGTCCTGATTTGGTCCCTAATCGGCCCCACCCCTCCTCTTACTACCCGTTTACTATATATATGCCTATGGAAGACTTTTGAATTTTCTTTTATGTTAGCTGCCAGTCTTCAGCCAATTCGATTCACTCCACGTGATATCAAGAAACGGCTGAGCGCACTGGATACAAAAAAGGCTGTGGGCCCCAACAATATCCCAGCTATCGTGCTGAAGACTTGTGCTCCAGAACTAGCCACGCCTCTAGCCAAGCTGTTCCAGTACAGCTACAACACTGGCATCTATCCGACAATGTGGAAAACTGCCCAGGTATGTCCTGTTCACCAAAGGTAGGACAAATCCAACCTGGCCAATTACCGCCCCATCAGTCTACTCTCAATCATCAGCACAGTGATGGAAGGTGTCATCGACAGTGCTATCAAGCGACACTTCCTCACCAATAACCTGCTCACCGATGCTCAGTTTGGGTTCTGCCAAGACCACTCGGCTCCCGACCTCATTACAGCCTTGGTCCAAACATGGACAAAAGAGCTGAATTCCAGAGGTAAGGTGAGAGTGACTGCCCTTGACATCAAGGCAGCATTTGACCGAGTGTGGCATCAAGGAGCCCTAATAAAACTGAAGTCAATGGGAATCGGGGGGGAAAACTCTCCACTGGCTGGAGTCATACCTAGCACAAAGGAAGATGGTTGTGGTGGTTCGAGGTCAATCATCAAAGCCCCAGGACATCGCTGCAGGAGTTCCTCAGGTCAGTGTCCGAGGCCCAACCATCTTCAGCTGCTTCATCAATGACCTTCCCTCCAACATAAGGTCAGAAATGGGGATGTTCGCTGATGACTGCACAGTGTTCAGTGCCATTCACAACTCCTCAGATAATGAAGCAGTCCATGCCCGCATGCAGCAAGACCTGGATGAAGCTCAGGCTTGGGCTGATAAGTGGCAGGTAACATTCGCGCCACAGAAGTGCCAGGCAATGACTATCTCCAACAAAAATGAGAAGTCGCACAACACCAGGTTATAGTCCAACAGATTTATTTAATTTTACAAGCTTTCGGAGCTGTCGCTCCTTCTTCAGGTAGGGTAGCTGTGAGAAAATCTCCCAGAATTCACAATATAAACACAGAAAAAAAGTATTCAAATCTTTCCCTACATCAAAGACACACTAAGAGCACAGCCAAGACAATGAGATGTGTCCCAGGGGGTCCAACGTGTCAAAACACCTGCTGGCTGCATATCCTCTCCATTTGTGTTGGTTCTTGTGTTAGTTTTTTTTTTAAAACCTGGAAAGACCGGCCATGATGTCAAGTCACGTTCTGTATCGTGACATGAACCCGATATCGCGATTGAGGCCATCCTCATGAGTGCGGAACTTGGCTATCAGTTTCTGCTCTATGATTTTGCGCTGTCGTGTATCCCGAAGGCCGCCTTGGAGAACGCTTACCCGCAGATCCGAGGCTGAATGTCCCTGACTGCTGAAGTGTGACTTCTCATTTTTGTCCACCCCAGTCCAACGCCGGCATCTCCACATCATATCTCCAACAAGTGAGAGTCTAACCACCTCCCCTTGACATTCAATGGCATTACCATCACCGAATCCCCCACCATCAACATCCTGGGGGTCACCATTGACAACAAACTTAACTGGACCGGCCACATAAATACTGTGACTACAAGAGCAGGTCAGAGGCTAGGTATTCTGCGGCGAGTGTCTCTCCTCCTGACTCCCCAAAGCATTTCTACCATCTACAAGGCACAAGTAAGGAGTGTGATGGAATACTCTCCACTTGCCTGGATGAGTGCAGCTCCAACAACACTCAAGAAACTCGACACCATCCAGGGCAAAGGAGCCCGCTTGATTGGCACCCCATCCACCACCTTAAACAGTCACTCCCTCCACTACCGGCGTACCGTGGCTGCAGTGTGTACCATCTACAAGATGCACTGCAGCAACTCGCCAAGGCTTCTTCGACAGCACCTCCCAAACCTATGACCTCTTCCACCTAGAAGGACAAGGGCAGCAGGCGCATGGGAACACCGCCACCTCCAAGTTCCCCTCCAAGTCACACACCATCCTGACTTGGAAGTATATCGCCGATTCTTCATCGTCACTGGGTCAAAATCCTGGAACTCCCTCCCTAACAGCGCTGTGGGAGCACCTTCACCACACGGACTGCAGCGGTTCAAGAAGGCAGCTCACCACCACCTTCTCGAGGGCAATTAGGGATGTGGAATAAATGCTAGCCTTGCCAGCGACGCCGACATCCCATTAATTAATAAAAAAAACCTTACTGTCCTCAGCAACCTAGGATGTATCCCATCTGGACCGGATGACTTATTCACTTTAAGTATCATAGGGGGAGAAATTCGGTATCACCCCATTTGAGGCGCAATTATTGGCCGGGCGCAAAGTTTAGCGCCTGGCGCTAATTATCGCTTCCGACTGCAAACTTGGCCTCTATCGCCCCCGGAGGTGATTGGAGCGCTAAATCAGGCGCTACACACCTCTCTTAAGGCGCTACCTCAGAGCTCTGGCGAAGCTCATGTGATGTCAGTTAGCAATGGAACACAGACACATTGGTGCCGGCCAGTTCTTAAAAGGGATTGGGTCGATCTTGCTCTCCATCCACACCCTGCTCATTGCAGCCTTGAATCTCTGCCTGGAGAGACCTATACGTCAAATCTGCTGGAAAGAACAATGGAGAGGCCCAGGGAAAGAGCTCAGAGTGCAGCCACCACAGTCTCTTCTAAATCGATGTAAGGAAGGTCAAATCAAAATGAATCTGCAAAGTGCTGCTCAGTCCCCAAAACTCCTTCACACAGTGTTGAATCTCTCCAGAAGTCTCTCTCTCTCTCTCAGAATGCGTGGTGCAAAAATGTCGCTGACATAAAAAGGCAGGAAGCGGCCGCCTTTAAATAGCGCTCCCCCAGTCCCTTCCCAACTGCAAAACGCTCCCCTCAACCTGTCGCAGCAGGCGGAAAGGCAGGGGGCGCCACTCAATATCCGCTCCGGGGCACTACCGGGGCGTTGCATGCTCGACTAACGTCACGATCTGCGGGCGCAGGAGAGCGTGGTGGTAATGTCTGGTCAATTTTGCGGGCGGCGCAAACATCGCCGCGCCCGGGCGCTAGTTGCTTTGCACCCCGTTAACGGGAGGCGCAAAGCAACCGAATTTTTCCCCGATAGAATCATAGAAAGTTACAGCACAGAAGGAGGCCATTCGGCCCATCTTGTCCGTGCCAGCCGACAAAGAGCTGTCCACACTAATCCCACTTTCCAGCTCTTGGTCCGTAGCCTTGTAGGTTACAGTACTTTTTAATTGCGATGAGGGTTCCTGCCTCTACCACCCTTTCAGGCAGTGAGTTCCAGACCCCCCACCACCCTCTGGGTGAAAAAATTTCTCCTCAGATCCCCTCTAAACTTTCGACCAATTACTTTAAATCTATGCCCCCTGGTTTTTGACCCTTCTGCTAATGGAAATAGGTCCTTCCTATCCACTCTATCTAGGCCCCTCAAAATTTTATACACCTCAATAAGGTCTCCCCTCAGCCTCCTCTGTTCCAAAGTAAACAACCCCAGCCTATCCAATCTTTCCTCATAGCTAAAATTCCCCAGCCCCGGCAACATTCTGGGAAATCTCCTCTGCACCCTCTCTAGTGCAATCACATCCTTCCTGTAATGTGGTGACTAGAACTGCACGCAGTATTCTAGCTGAGGCCTAGCTAGTGTTTTATACAGTTCAAGCATAACCTCCCTGCTCTTGTATTCTATGCCTCGGCTAATAAAGGCAAGCATTCCGTATGCCTTCTTAACCACCTTATCTACCTGGCCTGCTGCCTTCAGGGATCTGTGGACATGCATACCAAGTTCCCTCTGATCTTCTGCACTTCTCAGTGTCCTAACATTTACAGTGAATTCCCTTGCCTTGTTAGCCCTCCCCAAATGCATTACCTCACACTTAAGAACATAAGAGTTAGGAGCAGGAGTAGGCCATACGGCCCCTCGAGCCTGCTCCACCATTCAATAAGATCATGGCTGATCATCGACCTCAACTCCACTTTCCCGCCCGATCTCCATATCCCTTGATTCCCCGAGAGTCCAAACATCTATCTATCTCAGCCTTGAATATACTCAAATGAGAAGTCGCACAACACCAGGTTATAGTCCAACAGTTTTATTTAAAATTACGAGCTTTCGGAGCTGTTGCCCCTTCGTCAGGTAAAGGTACAAATATACTCAAAGACTCAGCATTCACAGCCCTCTGGGGCAGAGAATTCCAAAGATTCACAACCCTCTGAGTGAAGAAATTCCTCCTCATCTCAGTCTTAAATGGCCGACCCCTTATCCTGAGACTATGCCCCCTAGTTCTAGACACTCCAGCCAGGGGAAACAACCTCTTAGCATCTACCCTGTCAATCCCCTTCAGAATCTTGTATGTTTCAATGAGATCACCTCTCATTCTTCTAAACTCCAGAGAGTATCGACCCATTCTACACAATCTCTCATCATAGGACAGCCCTCTTATCCCAGGAATCAATCTAGTGAACCTTCGTTGCACCGCCTCCAAGGCAAGTATATCCTTCCTTAGATAAGGATTCCAAAACTGTGCACAGTACTCCAGATTGAATTCCATTTGCCACTGTTCTGCCCACCAGACCACTCTATTGATATCTTCCTGCAGTCTGCAGCTTTCTTCTTCATTATCAACCACACGGCCAATTTTAGTATCATCTGCAAACTTCTTAATCATACTTCCTACATTCAAGTCCAAATCATTGATATATACCACAAAAAGCAAAGGACCCAGTACTGAGCCCTGCGGAACCCCAGTGCCTTCCACTCACAAAAACACCATTCGACCATTACCCTTTGTTTCCTGCCTCTGAGCCAATTTTGGATCTAACTTGCCACTTTAAGAACATAAGAACATAAGAAATAGGAGCAGGAGTAGGCCAATCGGCCCCTCAAGCCTGTTCCGCCATTCAATAAGATCATGGCTGATCTGATCCTAACCTCAAATCTAAAGAACACAAGAAGTAGGAGCAAGACCCGGCCACTCAGCCCCTGGGCCCGCTCCGCCACCCACAGGGCCTTGACCGATCCGAACTCAGCCTCATGTCCAATTTCCTGCCCGCTCACCGTAACCCCTAATTCCCTTTACTTCTAGGAAACTGTCTATTTCTGTTTTAAATTTATTTAATGATGTAGCTTCCACAGCTTCCTGGGGCAGCAAATTCCACAGACCTACTACCCTCTGAGTGAAGAAGTTTCTCCTCATCTCAGTTTTGAAAGAGCAGCCCCTTATTCTAAGATTATGCCCCCTAGTTCTAGTTTCACCCATCCTTGGGAACATCCTTAACGCATCCACCCGATCAAGCCCCTTCACAATCTTATATGTTTCAATAAGATCGCCTCTCATTCTTCTGAACTCCAATGAGTAGAGTCCCAATCTACTCAACCTCTCCTCATATGTCCACCCCCTTATCCCCGGGATTAACCAAGTGAACCTTCTTTGTACTGCCTCGAGAGCAAGTATGTCTTTTCTTAAGTATGGAAACCAAAACTGTATGCAGTATTCCAGGTGCGGTCTCACCAATAGCTTATATAACTGCAGCAATACCTCCCTGTTTTTATATTCTATCCCCCTAGCAATAAAAGCCAACATTCCGTTGGCCTTCTTGATCACCTGCTGCACCTGCATACTAACTTTTTGATTTTCTTGCACTAGGACCCCCAGATCCCTTTGTACTGCAGTACTTTCCAGTTTCTCACCATTAAGATAATAACTTGCTCTCTGATTTTTCCTGCCAAAGTGCATAACCTCACATTTTCCAATATTGTATTGCATCTGCCAAATCTCCGCCCACTCACCCAGCCTGTCTATACCCCCTTGTAGGTTTTTTATGTCCTCCTACTTTCTACTTTCCCTCCCATCTTTGTATCATCTGCAAACTTTGATATGTTACACTTGGTCCCCTCCTCCAAATCGTTAATATAGATTGTAAAGAGTTGGGGACCCAGCACCAACCCCTGCGGAACACTACTGGCTACTGGTTGCCAGTCCGAGAATGAACCATTTATCCCAACTCTCTGCTTCCTGTTAGATAACCAATCCTCCACCCATGCCAGAATATTACCCCCAATCCAGTGATGTTTTATCTTGAGCAATAATCTTTTATGTGGCACCTTGTCGAATGCCTTCTGGAAATCTAAATACACTACGTCCACTGGTTCCCCTTTATCCACCCTGTACATTATGTCCTCAAAGAACTCAAGCAAATTTGTCAGACATGACTTCCCCTTCATAAACCCATGCTGGCTTTGTCCTATTAAATTATGTTTATCTAAATGTTCCGTTACTGTCTCCTTAATAATAGACTCCAAAATTTTACCCACCACAGATGTTAGGCTAACTGGTCTATATTTCCAGCCTTCTGCCTACAACCCTTTTTAAATAAGGGTGTTACATTAGCAGTTTTCCAATCTGCCGGGACCTTTGCTGAGTCCAGGGAATTTTGGAAAATTATTACCAAAGCATCCACAATCCCTACTGCCACTTCCCTCAAGACCCTAGGATGTAAGCCATCAGGTCCAGGGGATTTATCCTCCTTGAGTCCCATTATTTTACTGAGTACCAATTCCTTAGTGATTTTAATTGTATTTAGCTCCTCCCCCCCTAGAGCCCCCTGTTTGTCCAGTGTTGGGATATTCTTAGTGTCCTCTACCGTAAAGACTGAAACAAAATATTTGTTCAGCATTTTTGCCATCTCCATGTTTCCCACCATTAATTTCCCCGTCTCATCCTCTAAGGGACCTACGTTTGCCTCAGCCACCCTTATTCTTTTTATATAACTATAGAAACACTTGCTATCTGTTTTTATATTTTTTGCTAATTTATTTTCATAATCTATCTTCCCTTTCTTAATAAATCCTTTAGTTACTTTTTGTTGTCTTTTGAAGACTTCCCAATCTTCTATCCTCCCACTAAGTTTGGCTTCCTTATATGTCCTTGTTTTTAGTCGGATACTATCCTTAATTTCTTTACTTAGCCACGGATGGCTGTCATTTCTTTTACACCCCTTTTTTCCTCAGTGGAATATATTTTTTTTGAAAGTTGTAAAATAACTCCTTAAATGAACACCACTGCTCATGTACCGTCTTACCCTTTAATCTATTTTCCCAGTCCACTTTAATCAATTCCGCTCTCATACCATCATAGTCTCCTTTATTCAAGCTCAGTACGCTTGTTTGAGAACCAACCTTCTCACCCTCTAATTGGATATGGAATTCAACCATGTTATGGTCACTCATTCCAAGGGGATCCTTAACTAGGACATTATTAATTAATCCTGACTCATTACACAGGACCAGGTCCAAGGTTGCTTGCCCCCTTGTAGGATCAGTTACATACTTTGCCTTGGATCCCATGGGCTTTTACTTTCGTGACCAGTCTGCCATGTGGGACCTTATCAAAAGCCTTGCTAAAATCCATATAGACTACATCAAACACACTACCCTCATCGACCCTCCTTATAACCTCCTCAAAAAATTCAATCAAGTTTGTCAGACACGACCTTCCCATAATAAATCCATGCTGACTATCCCTGATTAATCCGTGTCTTTCTAAATGAAGATTTATCCTGTCCCTCAGAATTTTTTCCAATAATTTTCCCACCACCGAGGTTAGGCTGACTGGCCTGTAATTACTCAGTCTATCCCTTTCTCCCTTTTTAAACAACGGTACCACGTTAGCAGTCCTCCAGTCCTCTGGCACCACACCTGTAGCCAGAGAGGATTGGAAAATGATGGTCAGAGTCTCTGCTATTTCCTCTCTTACTTCTCTTAACAGTCTGGGATACATTTCATCCGGGCCGGGGGATTTATCCACTTTCAAAGCTGCTAAACCCCTTAATACTTCCTCTTTCACTGTTTATCTCATCTAATATTTCACACTGCTCCTCCCTGATTGCAATGTCTGCATCGTCCCTCTCTTTTGTGAAAACAGACGCAAAGTATTCATTAAGAACCATACCCATGTCTTCCGCTTCCACACACAGGTTACCTTTATGGTCCCTAATAGGCCCTACTCTTACTTTAGTTATTCTCTTGCTCTTAATGTATTTATAAAACATCTTTGGGTTTTCATTGATTTTACTTGCCAATATTTTTTCATGCTCTCTCTTTGCTTTCCAAATTTCCTTTTTGATTTCACCCCTGCACTTTCTATACTCCTCTCGGCTTTCTGCAGTATTGAGTCCTCGGTATCTGTTATAAGCTTCCCTTTTTTTCTTTATCCTACCCTGTATGCCCCTTGACATCCACGGAGCTCGAGATTTGTTAGTCCCACCCTTTTTCTTTAAGGGAACATACTTGCTCTGAACCCTCACTGTCTCCTCCTTGAATGCCTCCCACTGCTCTGGCACTGATTTACCTTCAGGTTTCTGTCTCCAGTCCACTTTGGCTAAATCACCTCTCAGCTTAGTAAAATTAGCTTTTCCCCAATTGAGAACTTTTATTCCTGATCTATCCATGTCCTTTTCCATAACTAGGCTAAATCTAACTGATCAATACCACCAATATGCTCTCCCACTGATACCCTTTCCACCTGCCTAGCTTCATTCCCTAAAACTAGGTCTAGAACCGCCCCCTCTCTTGTTGGGCTTGCTACGTACTGTCTTAAAAAAGTTCTCCTGAATGCATTTTAAGAATTCTGCTCCCTCTATGCCTTTCACACTAATTTTATCCCAGTTAATATTAGGGAAGTTGAAATCCCTGGCTATTACTGTTATGTTTTTGCACAAGCTGCCAGCCTTTCTAGTACCTCCTCTTTATCTATTTTTATCTCATCCAGTATCATAACTACCTCCTTCTTTACCGTAACTTTGGCAAAGTCCACTTCCTTGGTAAACACCGATGCAAAGTACTCATTTAGTACTTCAGCCATGCTTTCTGCCTCCACCAATAGTTCTCCATTTTGGTCCCTAATCGGTCCACCACGCCTCTGAGAACCCTTTTATTGTTAATAAGCCTATAGAAGACCTTTGGATTCCCTTTTATGTTAGCTGCCAATCTATTCTCATGCTGTCTTTTCGCCCCTATGATTTCCTTTTTCACTTCTCTGTACTTTTTATATTCAGCCTGATTTTCCCTTGTTGACATCTGTCATACGCCCCCTTTTTTTGCTTCATCCTACTTTCTATCGTCCTCCAGGGAGCTCTGGCTTTGGTAGCCCTCCCTTTCCCCCTTGTACCCAAACCATCTCCTCTTCAAAGGCTGCCCATTGCTCCATTACGTTACTGCCTGCCAGTCTTTGACTCCAATTTATCCGGGCCAGATCCCTCCTCAATTCGCTGAAATTACCCCTCATCCAGTTAAGTATTTTTATTCTACATTGCTCCTTGTCCTTCTCCATAACTAATCTAAACCTTACGATACTATGATTGTAATATATTATCACATGGTTTGTCACATGGTTTAGCATGAGCATGCTCAGTTTGCTCTGGCCATGCACATGGACTAGCAGCTTATCCTGTCTCTGTCCTTCATTTCTTCTACTCACATATATTACATTTTGGCGAAGTGAATGGGATCCCAAAGCTATTTTTAGGGATCATGGAAGGACACAGTGTTCAACCTTCGAGTGGAAAAGTTTAAGGTGAATTTGTGACACCTAAACTGAATTTCTGCGATGTTTTACTGTTAATGCTGATCCAGAATCATCTGTGCTTGGCCTTCGCGTGTGTGTATACACAGCAACAGCAGCATTGATTCTCACAGGTACACAGGTAGCGTGCTGAGTCACTGTTCAACGGGATCGGGACAATCAAGGCCCCGCCTACGGGATTCATCGCAAGCCTCGGCATGTATGACCGAGCTCGCAAACCATTCAGTTCTTACATTGAGCGGATGGAGATGTTTTTTAAGGCCAAAAACATTATTGAGACCGAAGGTGCAGATGAGAATGTTCAAGCTCAAAATAAAGTAATTCGTGAATGTAAAAAAGCAATTTTTCTAACGGAAATCAGGTCTACGGAACGTTGACAAATTTACTCGCGCCAGGGAAAGTGAAGGATGTGTCGTTTGAAGACATTGTTGAGAAACTCGAGGACCATTTCGACCCAAAGTCATTAGAAATAGCAGAGAGCTGTAAGTTTGGTACCAGAAACCAAAAACAAAGTGAAACCATCAGTGAGTACATTGTAGCTCTTAAAAACCTGTCTTTGCATTGTAACTTCGGAACATTTTTGGATCGTGCGTTGCGAGATAAGTTTGTGTGTGGACTGGTGGATGAGCGCACACAGTCCAAGTTACTGAACACTCCAAACCTAACATTTGACATAGCGTGCAAAATTGCCCTATCTATGGAGATGGTGTCTAAGAATGCTCGGGAGCTCCATCCAACTCAAGTGACTAGGGCAGCTGAGGTCTACAGTCACAAAGCCACCGTCAAACCTAAAGTTGTGAGACCGAGTCAAAAGCATGTTGGTGAGAGCAGTTCAGTGAATTGTTATCGCTGCAATGGAAATCACTCACCACAGACCTGCCAATACAGAAATGTGAAGTGTTTTCACTGCCAGAAGCAAGGCCATATTTCAACAGCTGGCAGAGCTAGATCGATAGCAGGAAGTAAGAACCATTCTAGTGGCAATGCAAAGCAGCGACAACAAAAGGGAGGAATTCACAATATTGAAGTGAACACACCTGATGAAGAACTAGGCATCTACAGTATCTATGCCACTAGCGGCAACGCTAGCAGTTATGAGAAAGACTTCCGTACCAAACTTTTGATCAACGAGCAATATATTGATATGTGGATCGACACGGTGGCGGACTGCTCTATCATAAGTAAGGACACATGAGAGTAAGTTTAATCAAATACCACTTACAAAGAGCACCGTAGAGTAAAAAACCTACTCTGGAGAAATCCTAGAGACATGTGGACAAGTGGAATGTACAGTTCAACACAATGGCCAGTCAGTAAAGCTGCCTATTATTGTAGCGAGCTGCAACAACAGGCCAACCCTCATGGGCAAAGACTGGTTGAGAAACTTGAAACTAGACTGGAAAAATATCTTCAGTGTAGATGCTTCAAAGCGACTCAACACAATGCTGAACAAGTATAAAAGCATGTTCTCAGACAGTTATGAGGACATCACTGGGTGTGACGCACATATCCGCATCAAGTCCAATGTGATGCCTGTCTATTGTAAGGCAAGGCCGGTCCCCTATGTGTTGAAAAGTCAGGTGGAGGAATTGCTGGCGAAGGTCAGAGAGAGCGGAGTGCTAGTAAAAACTGACAAAAGTGAATGCGCTACCCAGATTGTGGTAGTGCCCAAAGCAGACAAAACTGTACGCTTGTGCGGTGACTACAAAGTTACCATCAACCAAGCAGTTGACGATGAGCAGTACCTGTTACCTACATCACAAGATTTGTATGCAGCACTCTCTGGGTCAAAGGTTTACTCTAAGCTTGACCTGTCGCACGCTCATGCTCAGCTGAATGTTGACAAAGAGAGTCAACGGTATCTCACCATCAATACACACAAGGGACTGTACTTATACACCAAGCTGCCGTATGGTGTAAAATCCTCCCCCAAAATCTTCCAGGGTACGATGAATAAGATTTTGCAAGGAATTCCAAATTGCTATGCAATCAAGACGATGTGCTGATCGCAACAAGCAGCGAGGAAGAAAATCTAGAAGTGTTAGATTTAGTGCTTCAATTGAAAAGAAGCAAATGTGCTTTTGTGCAGCCCGAGGTTGTGTACCTTGGTCTGAAAGTTGATGTAAATGGCTTGCAACCAGTGAAGGAAATGGTCGATGCTGTCAGCAATGCTCCAAAGCCACAGAACGTGTCTGAGTGAAGATCTTTCCTTGGAATGGTCCAGTACTATGCACGTTTCTCACCTGAGTTAGCAACCATGTTAGCTCCATTGCACGAGCTCCTCAAGAAGGATGTCCAGTGGAAGTGGACAAAAGCGCAACAGGAAGCTTACAACGCTTGTAAGAGAAGTCTCTCAGCGATGCTCTACTTGTGCACTACGACACAGAGCGTGAGCTTAAGTTAGCGTGTGATGCTTCCAGCTATGGTGTGGGAGCTGTCATAGGTCACATAATGGATGACGGCCAAGAGAAACCAATCGCGTTCACATCGCGAACCCTCACAAAGAGCGAAAGAAACTAGGCGCAAATTTAAAAGGAAGCACTCACCATAGTGTTTGGAATCAAGAAATTCCAGCAGTTCCTGATCGTCTGGAAGTTTACCCTGATAACCGATCACAAACCGCTCCTAGCAATATTGGGGCCCAAATCTGCCATCCCTGCAATGGCTACATCAAGAATGCAACATTGGGCAGTGTTGTTGTCACAATGTGACTACACGATTGAATATCGCACTTCAAAACAAAATGCAATCGCAGATGCCTTGTCCAGGTTGCCACATGAGGACTTGTGTTGGGAGTGAAGGTGAGATTTTCACACTAGGTGCAGTTGACAAAGACTTTCCCATTAATGCAACTGAGATTGCAGATGAGACTCAAAAGGATTCAGTGCTGAAAAGAGTGTATGAAAACACCTTGAATGGATGGACTGATCAGTGTATGGACACAGAATTGAAACCATTCCATAACCGTTGTACTGAATTGTCCTGTGAACAAGGTTGTATCAAGTGGGGAAACAGAGTGGTGGTTCCTACTTCTTTGAGAGATAGAATTCTGGCCGAACTTCATACTGAACATCCAGGGATCGTCCGTATGAAATCAATTGCAAGAAGTTTTGTTTACTGGCCTGGATTGGACAGTGATCTTGAATCACTTGTCAGCAAATGCAGCGTTTGCCAAAATTGCAGAAACAAACCACCCAAAACTCCACTACAACCCTGGTCATGGCCAAGTAGACCTTGTCAGAGAGTACATGTAGACTTCTGTGAGAAAGCAAATGATTATTTCCTGGTACTTGTAGATAGTCACTCAAAGTGGATTGAAGTGAAACACATGGGTTGAAACACTACAACTGAATGTACCATAGATGAGTTGAGGTCTATCTTCGTATGTCACAGCTTACCTGAAGAGCTTGTTTCTGACAATGGCCCTCAGTTCCATTCTGCTCTATTCCAAGAGTTCATGAAATGGAACGGTATCAAACACACTCTCATTCGACCATATCATCCAGCTTCAAATGGGGCAGCCGAAAGGTCATTCAGAATAGTAAAAGGAGCTCTCAAAAAGCAGGTGTTGCAGGGTTGTTCGTGTAATGAGACAGGGTTAATTAGCAATCTCATAGTAAAGGATCCTCTGGGGCAGAGTGATCATAATATGATCATTTCACGTTAAGTTTGAGAGTGACCTGCCTAAGTCCGAAATTAGAGTCTTAAACTTAAATAAAGCCAATTACATAGGTATGAGGGGCGAGTTGGCTAAAGTAGATTAGAAAAATAGATGAAAAGGTATGGCAGTAGATAAGCAGTGGCTAGCATTTAAAGAAATATTTCATAATTCTCAACAAAAATACATTCCATTGAGAAACAAAAACTTGGAGGCAGAGAAGGTTCACTAGGTTGATTCCGGAGATGAAGGGGTTGTTTTATGAAGAAAGGTTGAGCAGGTTGGGCCTATATTCATTGGAGTTTAGAAGAATGAGAGGGGATCTTACTGAAATATATAAGATGCTGAAGGGGCTTGACAGGATGGAGGCAGGGAGGATGTTTCCCCTCGTGGGGGAATCTAGAACTCGGGGGCATAGTTTCAGAATAAGGGGTCGCCCATTTAAAACGGAGATGAGGAGGAGTTTTTTCACTCAGAGGGTTGTGAATCTTTGGAATTCTCTACCCCAGAGGGCTGTGGATGCTGAGTCTTTGAGTATATTCAATGCTGAGATCGATAGATGTTTGGACTCTCGGGGAATCAAGGGATATGGAGATCGGGCGGGAAAGTGGAGTTGAGGTCGATGATCAGCCATGATCTTATTGAATGGCGGAGCAGGCTCGAGGGGCCATATGGCCGACTCCTGCTCCTATTATGTTCAGCAGGAAGCAATGTTTGGCAAATTTCTTGCTGAAGTACAGAACTACTCTGCATCAATGACCTTCCCTCCAACATAAGGTCAGAAATGGGGATGTTCACTGATGACTGCACAGTGTTCAGCGCCATTCACAACTCCTCAGATAATGAAGCAGTCCATGCCCACATGCAACAAGACCTGGACGACGTTCAGGCTTGGGCTGATAAGTGGCAGGTAACATTCATGCCACAGAAGTGCGAGGCAATGACTATCTCCAACAAGCGAGAGTCTAACCACAGCCCCTTGACATTCAACAGCATTACAATCGCCAAATCCCCCACCATCAACATCCTGGGGGTCACCATTGACCAGAAACATAACTGGACCAGCCACATAAATACAGTGGCAACAAGAGCAGGTCAGAGGCTAGGTATTCTGTGGCGAGTCTCTCACCTCCTGACTCCCCAAAGCCTTTCCACCATCTACAAGACACAGGTCAGGAGTGTGATGGAATACTCTCCACTTGCCTGGATGAGTGCAGCTCCAACAACACTCAAGAAGCTCGACACAATCCAGGACAAAGCAGCCCGCTTGATTGGCACCCCATCCACCACCTTAAATATTCACTCCCTCCACTACTGGCGCACCGTGGCTGCAGTGTGTACCATCTACAAGATGCACTGCAGCAACTCGCCAAGGCTTCTTCGGCAGCATCTCCCAAACCCACGACCTCTTCCACCTAGAAGGACAAGGGCAGCAGGCGCATGGGAACACCACCACCTCCAAGTTCCCCTCCAAGTCACACACCATCCTGACTTGGAAGTATATTACCGATCCTTCATCGTCGCTGGGTCAACATTTTGGAACTCACTCCCTAACAGCGCTGTGGGAGTCCCTTCACCACACGGACTGCAGCGGTTCAAGAAGGCGGCTCACCACCACCTTCTCAAGGGCAATTAGGGATGGGCAATAAATGCTGGCCTTGCCAGCGACGCCCACATCCCATAAACGAATTTAAAAAAAACTACAACTGGATATACCCCATCAGAACTCTTGATGAAGAGGAGATTGAGAACACGACTGAGTCTTTTCAACCAAATTTGGCCTCAAGAGTTGAACAGAAACAGTTGAGTCAGAAACGTTATTATGACAGCAATCAGAAAGAACACAGTTTCAAATAAAACGAGTGTGTTCGTGTTCTCAGTCCCCCAGCAAGTCGAGTTCACACAAGTGGGATGTAGGAACCATAGTAGAGGTTGGTTGAAATTGGTGACAACATCCGAAGCGTTCATGGCGATCAAATGATCTCTGCTAGAGATGAACCAAGACATGATTTTGAACCACGTGATCATGAACTCATTCCTGAGTTTGACTCCATTCAGACTGCAGTAACTGAAGTACCAGGTTCACACAGTCTGAGATAGAATCAGGATCATCTTTGAGTTCGGAACCTGAACAAAACAGCCCGAAAATTGGTTCAACACCAAAGCCTTCTAAGGAGATCAGGAAGGCTCCGCAAACCTGTTATTAAACTGGATTTGTGGTTCATTTGTAGGGCTTGTAGCTGATTTTAAAGAAAGAAAGCTAGGAGTTTGCTGTGTGGTACATGTAATGCTGGGAAAGGTGGGCCCAGAGTTTTGTTGTATTTGAGAGGGGAATATGTACATTTTTTTTAAGAGGAAAGCAGTGTAATGTATTATCACATGGTTTGTCACTTGGTTTAGTATGAGCATGCTCAGTTCGCTCTGGCCTAGTAAACAAGCACCTTGACTAGCAGCTCATCCTCTCTCTGTCCTTCATTTGTTCTACCCACACATATTACAATGGTCACTATTCCCGAGATGCTCGCCCACTGTGACATTCTCCACTTCACACACTTCATACCCCAGGACTAGATCCAGCAATGCTTCCTTCGTCATTGGGCAGGAAACATACTGATCAAGAACATTCTTATGAATGCACTTCAGAAATTCCTCCCCTTCTCTGCCCTTAACACAGTCACTGCCCCATTTAATATTGGGGCAGTTAAAGTCTCCCATTATCACTAATCTATAGTTCATGTACATCTCAGTAATTTCCTTGCAAATTTGCTCCTCTATCTTCTTCCCACTATTTGGTGACCTGTAAAATACACCAAGCAGTGTAATAGCTCCTCCATTGTTTCTCAACTCCAAATAGATTCTGTCTTTGACCCCTCAAGGACATTCTCTCTTTCTAGCACTGTAATATTTTCCTTAATCAAAACTGCAACCCCCTCCTCCTTTTTTGCCCTTCCCTATCACCACTGCATCATATTCCCATGTGGCTATTTGCACCTGCAGCTCACCAACCTTATTAACCACACTTTGTGCAATTACACTCGTGCACTCCAAACCTAACTTAGTCCTCTTTGTATTTTCTATGATCCCACCTAATTCTGTATTATTTCTAATTGTCTCTGCCAGTCCTTTGTGCACCTTGTTTCTACTTTTTAATGCTACATCTTGGAGCCCAACCCCAGCCGAATTAGTTTAAACCCTCCCTCACAGCATGAGTTAACCTGCCCGGGAGGCCCACACGCACTTGTTCATGAATCATCCTGAAATTCCCACATGGCACAGGAATTTCAGGCTGCGGGTCACAGCTGTCCCTCCATTCTTAATGGAAACTTAAATAAAACTGTTTAGATATAAGGTGATTATTTATATAATTGCTGTTAACTAGGTCTAAACTACACTGCTATTTTTCTATTCGTTCCTCAAAGCAAACTAACCAAAGACTAAATTATTTATTCAAGCTTAACAAGAACCATTGAGAACATCGCCTCGCACCTGCTGATGCCCAATGTTAAGAGACATCGTTCCACCTGTTGATCCCTATTGAAGATCAATCACTGCCAGCCTATTCATCTCCAATGCAAAGATCCTTCACTCTCACCTCTTGACCCCCTAGGTTAAGATTCATCACTCCCACTTGTTGATCCAGTATGCTGAAGATCCATTGCTTCCAATTGTTGGACCCCTGTGACAAGATCCATTGTACCCACCTGTTGTTCCTGTATCTTAAGATCCATCTCTTCCACTTGTTGACCCGTGTTCAGATCCATCTCTTCCACTTGTTGATATTCTGTGCTAAGATCCATCGCTCCCACATATTGACCCTATATTTAAGATCCATCACTCTCATCTGTGGACCCCTGTTAAGATCCATCGCTCCCACTTGTTTACTCACTAAATTAAGCTCCATCGCTCCAAATTGTTGATCCCCTATCTTAAGATCCATTGCTCCCACTTGTTGATCCGAGTTCTGTTCCTCCCTTGCCCCCTTACCCCCTTGACCCCTAATTTAAGTTCCCGCCATTGACCCCTGTGATGTTATGTTGCCCCTGTTGACCCATTTGTGCTAAGTTGTGTTTGCCCCTATAGCCCTTGCCCGTGTGCCCCGTTGACACCCTCTGCCAGTTTTGTCCCTACCTTGAATGGTGCGTTTGAAGAAAGCCTTGCACGCTTCACAGGAGGCGACTCCATAGTGGTAGCCAGACGCCACGTCTCCGCACACCAGGCACAGGCGTTTGGGGATAGAGTTCAGCATGTACTCGCACTTAGTGGAGCAGTCCTCCAGGATCCCCCCGGAGCAGGGGTCATAGTGTTTCCGACAAGGCATGACTGGACCTCCCCCAGAGGCTGTGAACAGGGGAGGGGAGTCCAGGCTGTGGGGGTGAGCGGTCATGGTAAGGCCATAGCCTGGGCTGTTGCCGGAGGAGTCACTGGGACTGTGGTGACTGACTGTGTCGATGATGGAGGAGGGGCTGGATGGTTCCGTCTTGATGAAGGAGGCACAGCTGGAACTGAGGTGCTGCTCTTCACTTGACATTCTGTTCAGGAGCCTGGGCAGTGGGCAAGACACAGAGAGAAATTAAAATCAATTCATTACACAACAGCTTTTCACAAGAGCAGCAACCTGCGGGGCTCGGTTAGACCCATTACCCTCTGAGCTTACTCAGGTGATTGTTGTACCTGCTCAACACACCTCGAGCAGTCACAAGATGCACCTGGCAGAGCCGGGACACCTCTCCTCTCCCATTCCCCAAGCCGCCAATAGCTCTCCCCTTCTCTCAAACAGAGCTCGATATTCTTCAACATGGCCATAGAAATAGTGAGCACCCAGGCAGCCTCCGAGACTCAGCCCCTGTCCAGCTCTCACCATCGGAAAGGAACGACAGTGCTACCCTCAATATTTCACTGAGTTCAGGCTGTGCTGTTACAACCCCCGGGGATGTCAGGCTGTTTGTTCAGCTGACTGGCCAACCATCAGCAGTTTGATATTTAAGTTGCTCTTTGCAGTCTCTCTGTCTCTCTGTCTATGGGGAGAAGGTGGATTTTAGGAATATGGGGAGGAGGTGAAGTTGAGGGAGAAGGGGAGGGGGTGGGGCTGAGGGAGGAGGTGGGGTTGAGGGAGGTGGGGAGGGGGTGGGATTGAGGGAGGTGGGAAGGAGGTGGGGTTGAGGGAGGTGGGGAGGAGGTGGGGTTGAGGGTGGTGGAGTTGAGGGAGATGGGGAATTTAAATTCAGTTAATTAAATAAATCTAGAATTTAAAAAAAGCTAGTATCAGTAATGGTAACCATGAAACTATTGGATTGTCGAAAAAACCCATCTGGTTCACTAATGTCCTTTTAGGGAAGGAAATCTGCCGCCCTTACCTGGTCTGGCCTATATGTGACTCCAGACCCACAGCAATGTGGTTGACTCTTAACTGCCCTCTAAAATGGCCCAGCAAGTCACTCAGTTGTAACTAATCACTACTAAACATTAAAGCACCACACGGACTGCAGCGGTTCAAGAAGGCAGCTCACCACCACCTTCTCAAGGGCAACTAGGGATGGGCAATAAATGCTGGCCTTTCCAGCTATGCCCAGATCCCATAAGTGAATAAAAAGGGAGATGGGGTTCAGGGGGATGGGGTTGAAGGAGATGGGGTTGAGGGAGATGGGGTTGAGGGAGATGGGGTGGTGGGAGATGGGGAGGTGGTGGGGTTGGGGGAGATGGGATTGAGGGAGATGGGGTTGAGGGAGTTGGGGTTGAGGGAGGTGGGGTTGAGGGAGGTGGGGTTGAGGGAGTTGGGGTTGAGGGAGTTGGGGTTGCAGGAGTTGGGGTTGAGGGAGGTGAGGTTGAGGGAGTTGGGGTTGAGGGAGGTTGGGTTGAGGGAGGTGGGGTTGAGAGAGTTGGGCTTGAGGGAGGTAGGATTGAGGGAGATGGGGAGGTGGTGGGGTTGTGGGAGATGTGGTTGAGGAAGATGGGGTTGAGGAAGATGGGGTTGAGGGAGATGATGTTGAGGGAGATGGAGTTGAGGGAGGTGGGGTTGAAGGAGATGGGGTTGATGGAGTTGGGGTTGAGGGAGGTGGGGATGAGGGAGGTGGGGTTGAGGGAGATGGGGTTGCAGGAGTTGGGGCTGAGGGAGGTGGGGATGAGGGAGGTGGGGTTGAGGGAGATGGGGTTGCAGGAGTTGGGGCTGAGGGAGGTGAAGTTGAGGGAGTTGGGGTTGAGTGAGATGGGGAGGTGGTGGGGTTGAGGGAGGTGTGGTTGAGGGAGGTGGGGTTGAGGGAGATGGGGTTGAAAAAGGTGGGGATGAGGGAGGTGGGGTTGAGGGAGGTGGGGTTGAGGGAGGTGGGGTTGATGGAGATGGGGTTGAGGGAGGTGGGGTTGAGGGAGGTGGGGTTGAGGGAGACGGGCTTGAGGGAGGTGAGGTTGAGGGAGGTGAGGTTGAGGGAGATGGGGTTGAAGGAGGTGGGGTTGAGGGAGGTGGGGTTGAGGGAGGTGGTGTTGAGGGAGATGGGGTTGAGGGAGGTGGGCAGGTGGTGGGATTGAGCGAGGTGGGGTTGAGGGAGGTGGGGTTGAGGAGGTGGGGTTGAGGGAGGTGGTGTTGAGGGAGATGGGGTTGAGGGAGGTGGGCAGGTGGTGGGATTGAGGGAGGTGGGGTTGAGGGAGGTGGGGTTGAGGGAGGTGGGGTTGAGGGAGGTGGGGTTGAGGGAGGTGGGGTTGAGGGAGGTGGGGTTGAGGGAGGTGGGGTTGAGGGAGTTGGGGTTGAGGGAGATGGGGTTGATGGAGTTGGGGTTCAGGGAGGTGGGGATGAGGGAGGTGGGGTTGAGGGAGATGGGGTTGATGGAGTTGGGGTTGAGGGAGGTGGGGATGAGGGAGGTGGGGTTGAGGGAGATGGGGTTGCAGGAGTTGGGGCTGAGGGAGGTGGGGATGAGGGAGGTGGGGTTGAGGGAGATGGGGTTGCAGGAGTTGGGGCTGAGGGAGGTGAAGTTGAGGGAGTTGGGGTTGAGGGAGATGGGGAGGTGGTGGGGTTGAGGGAGGAGTGGTTGAGGAAGATGGGGTTGAGGGAGATGGGGTTGAAAAAGGTGGGGTTGAGGGAGGTGGGGTTGAGGGAGGTGGGGTTGAGGGAGGTGGGGTTGATGGAGATGGGGTTGAGGGAGGTGGGGTTGAGGGAGGTGGGGTTGAGGGAGACAGGCTTGAGGGAGGTGAGGTTGAGGGAGATGGGGTTGAAGGAGGTGGGGTTGAGGGAGGTGGGGTTGAGGGAGGTGGTGTTGAGGGAGATGGGGTTGAGGGAGGTGGGCAGGTGGTGGGATTGAGTGAGGTGGGGTTGAGGGAGGTGGGGTTGAGGGAGATGGGGTTGAGGGAGGTGGGCAGGTGGTGGGATTGAGTGAGGTGGGGTTGAGGGAGGTGGGGTTGAGGGAGGTGGGGTTGAGGGAGGTGGGGTTGAGGGAGGTGGGGTTGAGGGAGTTGGGGTTGAGGGAGATGGGGTTGAGGGAGATGGGGTTGAGGGAGATGGGTTTGAGGGAGATGGGTTTGAGGGAGGTGGGGTTGAGGGAGGTGGGGTTGATTGAGATGGGGTTGATGGAGATGGGGTTGAGGGAGGTGGAGTTGAGGGAGATGGGTTTGAGGGAGGTGGGGTTGAGGGAGGTGGGTTTGAGGGAGGTGGGGTTGAGGGAGGTGGGGTTGAGGGAGACGGGCTTGAGGGAGGTGAGGTTGAGGGAGGTGAGCTTGAGGGAGATGGGGTTGAGGGAGGTGGGGTTGAGGGAGGTGGGGTTGAGGGAGGTGGTGTTGAGGGAGACGGGCTTGAGGGAGGTGGGGTTGAGGGAGACGGGCTTGAGGGAGGTGAGGTTGAGGGAGGTGGGGTTGAGGGAGGTGGGGTTGAGGGAGGTGGGGTTGAGGGAGGTGGGCAGGTGGTGGGATTGAGGGAGGTGGGGTTGAGGGAGGTGGGGTTGAGGGAGGTGGGGTTGAGGTAGATGGGTTTGAGGGAGGTGGGGTTGAGGGAGGTGGGGTTGAGTGAGGTGTGGTTGAGGGAGATGGGGTTGAGGGAGGTGGGGTTGAGGGAGGTGGGGTTGAGGGAGATGGGGTTGAGGGAGGTGGGGTTGAGGGAGGTGGGGTTGAGGGAAGTGGGGTTGAGGGAGATGGGGTTGAGGGAGATGGGATTGAGGGAGATGGGGTTGAGGGAGGTGGGGTTGAGGGAGATATAGTTGAGGGAGGTGGGTTTGAGGGAGGTGGGGTTGAGGGAGGTGGGGTTGAGGGAGACGGGCTTGAGGGAGGTGAGGTTGAGGGAGGTGAGCTTGAGGGAGATGGGGTTGAGGGAGGTGGGGTTGAGGGAGGTGGGGTTGAGGGAGGTGGGGTTGAGGGAGACGGGCTTGAGGGAGGTGGGGTTGAGGGAGATGGGCTTGAGGGAGGTGAGGTTGAGGGAGGTGGGGTTGAGGGAGGTGGGGTTGAGGGAGGTGGGCAGGTGGTGGGATTGAGGGAGGTGGGGTTGAGGGAGGTGGGGTTGAGGTAGATGGGTTTGAGGGAGGTGGGGTTGAGGGAGGTGGGGTTGAGTGAGGTGTGGTTGAGGGAGATGGGGTTGAGGGAGGTGGGCAGGTGGTGGGATTGAGTGAGGTGGGGTTGAGGGAGGTGGGGTTGAGGGAGGTGGGGTTGAGGGAGGTGGGGTTGAGGGAGGTGGGGTTGAGGGAGTTGGGGTTGAGGGAGATGGGGTTGAGGGAGATGGGGTTGAGGGAGATGGGTTTGAGGGAGATGGGTTTGAGGGAGGTGGGGTTGAGGGAGGTGGGGTTGATTGAGATGGGGTTGATGGAGATGGGGTTGAGGGAGGTGGAGTTGAGGGAGATGGGTTTGAGGGAGGTGGGGTTGAGGGAGGTGGGTTTGAGGGAGGTGGGGTTGAGGGAGGTGGGGTTGAGGGAGACGGGCTTGAGGGAGGTGAGGTTGAGGGAGGTGAGCTTGAGGGAGATGGGGTTGAGGGAGGTGGGGTTGAGGGAGGTGGGGTTGAGGGAGGTGGTGTTGAGGGAGACGGGCTTGAGGGAGGTGGGGTTGAGGGAGACGGGCTTGAGGGAGGTGAGGTTGAGGGAGGTGGGGTTGAGGGAGGTGGGGTTGAGGGAGGTGGGGTTGAGGGAGGTGGGCAGGTGGTGGGATTGAGGGAGGTGGGGTTGAGGGAGGTGGGGTTGAGGGAGGTGGGGTTGAGGTAGATGGGTTTGAGGGAGGTGGGGTTGAGGGAGGTGGGGTTGAGTGAGGTGTGGTTGAGGGAGATGGGGTTGAGGGAGGTGGGGTTGAGGGAGGTGGGGTTGAGGGAGATGGGGTTGAGGGAGGTGGGGTTGAGGGAGGTGGGGTTGAGGGAAGTGGGGTTGAGGGAGATGGGGTTGAGGGAGATGGGATTGAGGGAGATGGGGTTGAGGGAGGTGGGGTTGAGGGAGATATAGTTGAGGGAGGTGGGTTTGAGGGAGGTGGGGTTGAGGGAGGTGGGGTTGAGGGAGACGGGCTTGAGGGAGGTGAGGTTGAGGGAGGTGAGCTTGAGGGAGATGGGGTTGAGGGAGGTGGGGTTGAGGGAGGTGGGGTTGAGGGAGGTGGGGTTGAGGGAGACGGGCTTGAGGGAGGTGGGGTTGAGGGAGATGGGCTTGAGGGAGGTGAGGTTGAGGGAGGTGGGGTTGAGGGAGGTGGGGTTGAGGGAGGTGGGCAGGTGGTGGGATTGAGGGAGGTGGGGTTGAGGGAGGTGGGGTTGAGGTAGATGGGTTTGAGGGAGGTGGGGTTGAGGGAGGTGGGGTTGAGTGAGGTGTGGTTGAGGGAGATGGGGTTGAGGGAGGTGGGGTTGAGGGAGATGGGGTTGAGGGAGATGGGGTTGAGGGAGGTGGGGTTGAGGGAGGTGGGGTTGAGGGAAGTGGGGTTGAGGGAGATGGGGTTGAGGGAGGTGGTGGGATTGAGCGAGATGGGGTTGAGGGAGGTGGGGTTGAGGGAGATATAGTTGAGGGAGATGGGGTTGAGGGAGGTGGGGTTGAGGGAGATGGGGTTGAGGGAGATGGGATTGAGGGAGATGGGGTTGAGGGAGGTGGGGTTGAGGGAGGTGGGGTTGAGGGAGATGGGGTTGAGGGAGGTGGGGTTGAGAGAGGTGGGGTTGAGGGAGGTGGGGTTGAGGGAGATGGGGTTGAGGGAGATGGGGTTGAGAGAGGTGGGGTTGAGGGAGGTGGGGTTGAGGGAGATGGGGTTGAGGGAGATGGGGTTGAGGGAGATGGGATTGAGGGAGATGGGGTTGAGGGAGGTGGGGTTGAGGGAGATATAGTTGAGGGAGGTGGGTTTGAGGGAGGTGGGGTTGAGGGAGGTGGGGTTGAGGGAGACGGGCTTGAGGGAGGTGAGGTTGAGGGAGGTGAGCTTGAGGGAGATGGGGTTGAGGGAGGTGGGGTTGAGGGAGGTGGGGTTGAGGGAGGTGGGGTTGAGGGAGACGGGCTTGAGGGAGGTGGGGTTGAGGGAGATGGGCTTGAGGGAGGTGAGGTTGAGGGAGGTGGGGTTGAGGGAGGTGGGGTTGAGGGAGGTGGGCAGGTGGTGGGATTGAGGGAGGTGGGGTTGAGGGAGGTGGGGTTGAGGTAGATGGGTTTGAGGGAGGTGGGGTTGAGGGAGGTGGGGTTGAGTGAGGTGTGGTTGAGGGAGATGGGTTGAGGGAGGTGGGGTTGAGGGAGATGGGGTTGAGGGAGATGTGGTTGAGGGAGGTGGGGTTGAGGGAGGTGGGGTTGAGGGAAGTGGGGTTGAGGGAGATGGGGTTGAGGGAGGTGGTGGGATTGAGCGAGATGGGGTTGAGGGAGGTGGGGTTGAGGGAGATATAGTTGAGGGAGATGGGGTTGAGGGAGGTGGGGTTGAGGGAGATGGGGTTGAGGGAGATGGGATTGAGGGAGATGGGGTTGAGGGAGGTGGGGTTGAGGGAGGTGGGGTTGAGGGAGATGGGGTTGAGGGAGGTGGGGTTGAGAGAGGTGGGGTTGAGGGAGGTGGGGTTGAGGGAGATGGGGTTGAGGGAGATGGGGTTGAGGGAGGTGGGGTTGAGGGAGGTGGGGTTGAGGGAGGTGGGGTTGAGGGAGGTGGGGTTGAGGGAGATGGGGTTGAGGGAGGTGGGGTTGAGGGAGATGGGGTTGAGGGAGGTGGGGTTGAGGGAGGTGGGATTGAGGGAGGTGGGGTTGAGGGAGGTGAGATTGAGGGAGGTTGGGTTGAGGGAGGTGAGGTTGAGGGAGGTGGGGTTGAGGGAGGTGGGGTTGAGGGAGGTGGGGTTGAGGAAGGTGGGGTTGAGGGAGATGGGGTTGAGGGAGGTGGGGTTGAGGGAGGTGGGGTTGAGGGAGGTGGGGTTGAGGGAGGTGGGGTTGAGGGAGGTGAGGTTGAGGCAGGTGGGGTTGAGGGAGGTGAGGTTGAGGGAGGAGGGGTTGAGGGAGGTGAGGTTGAGGGAGGTGGGGTTGAGGGAGGTGAGGTTGAGGGAGGTGGGGTTGAGGGAGGTGGGGTTGAGGGAGGTGAGGTTGAGGGAGGTGGGGTTGAGGGAGGTGAGGTTGAGGGAGGTGGGGTTGAGGGAGGTGGGCAGGTGGTGGGTCGGTGATCTGTGAAGAAGGAACGGTGTTGGATCTAAAGAGCTGCTCCTGTTGCAGACCCACCCTGGGAATTGTGATTGAATCAGACTTGTCCACAGTCTCCCGCTCATCATTATTCAAAGTTAGTGGCTATTTGGCAAGAGAGGGTATTTTCACAACAAGGGCCTGTTTCTCTTGCTGTCAGAGGCACCTCACTGAGTGCTCGAAACCAGCAATAACACCGCGTGAATTCAGCCTGGGAGCTGCCTCTGGCCACACTCCTCTCCCTCGAATCACATCCGGCTACGCTCACCACTTGGCAACTCATTCTATTTTACACTTAGTGTCTCGTTCTGTGTCCAATGTGTTCATCAGCAGCAGGCACAACATGCTGATCACCCGCTGTGATTTACCCTCTACACTGTCGCAGCAAACACTCCCAGGGCAGGTACAGCACGGGTTAGATACAGAGTAAAGCTCCCTCTACACTGTCCCATCAAACACTCCCAGGGCAGGTACAGCACGGGTTAGATACAGAGTAAAGCTCCCTCTACACTGTCCCATCAAACACTCCCAGGGCAGGTACAGCACGGGTTAGATACAGAGTAAAGCTCCCTCTACACTGTCCCATCAAACACTCCCAGGGCAGGAACAGCACGGGTTAGATACAGAGTAAAGCTCCCTCTACACTGTCCCATCAAACACTCCCAGGGCAGGTACAGCACAGGGTTAGATACAGAGTAAAGCTCCCTCTACACTGTCCCATCAAACACTCCCAGGGCAGATACAGCACGGGTTAGATACAGAGTAAAGCTCCCTCTACACTGTCCCATCAAACACTCCCAGGGCAGGTACAGCATGGGTTAGATACAGAGTAAAGCTCCCTCTACACTGTCCCATCAAACACTCCCAGGGCAGGAACAGCACGGGTTAGATACAGAGTAAAGCTCCCTCTACACTGTCCCATCAAACACTCCCAGGGCAGGTACAGCACGGGTTAGATACAGAGTAAAGCTCCCTCTACACTGTCCCATCAAACACTCCCAGGGCAGGTACAGCACAGGGTTAGATACAGAGTAAAGCTCCCTCTACACTGTCCCATCAAACACTCCCAGGGCAGGTACAGCACGGGTTAGATACAGAGTAAAGCTCCCTCTACACTGTCCCATCAAACACTCCCAGGGCAGGTACAGCACGGGTTAGATACAGAGTAAAGCTCCCTCTACACTGTCCCATCAAACACTGCCAGGGCAGATACAGCACGGGTTAGATACAGAGTAAAGCTCCCTCTACACTGTCCCATCAAACACTCCCAGGGCAGATACAGCACGGGTTAGATACAGAGTAAAGCTCCCTCTACACTGTCCCATCAAACACTCCCAGGGCTGGTACAGCACGGGTTAGATACAGAGTAAAGCTCCCTCTACACTGTCCCATCAAACACTCCCAGTGCAGGTACAGCACGGGTTAGATACAGAGTAAAGCTCCCTCTACACTGTCCAAGAGGTGGTGGTGAGGTAGAGCTGGGTGTCGTCAGCTTACATATGGAACCTGACGCTGTGTTTTCGGACTGTGATGGAATGCTCTCCACTTGCCTGGATGAGTGCAGCTCCAACAACTCTCAGGAAGCTCGACACCATCCAGGACAAAGCTGCCCGCTTGATTGGCACCCCCTCTACCACCTTAAACATTCACTTCCTCCACCACTGGCGTACCGTGGCTGCAGTGTGTACCATCTACAAGATGCACTGCAGCAACTTGCCAAGGCTTCTTCGGCAGCACCTCCCAAACCCGCGACCTCTTCCACCTAGAAGGACAAGGGCAGCAGGCGCATGGGAACACCACCACCTCCAAGCTCCCCTCCAAGTCACACACCATCCTGACTTGGAAATATATCGCCGATCCTTCATCGTCGCTGGGTCTAAATCCTGGAACTCCCTCCCTAACAGCGCTGTGGGAACGAGGGTTAAAACCTTTAGGCTGTCTGTGGGACTGGCACACGATGCGTTAAAACAGCTTTCTGCTGAGCATGGGTTGAATTGTGTGAGGAGGTCGAAAGCAAGGATATCTCCACAGAGAAGCAGGATGGTGGAACGTGTGAACGTTGCTCAGCCATGTCTGTGATGGTCTGGAATAGGTCAGCTTGGTCACTTGTGTTTATGAGGGCAATCAGGTCACTTGTGGTCCTGGTATTAAAATGATTAGAAGAGTTAAGTGCATGTGTGTTTAGTTCATGTTCTTGTTCTGTGGTTATTTGTATTTATCTTTGATGTCCTCCGATTTATTGGTGGTGTACACGGAATGTAGTGATCAAAGGTGAAATTGGTACGAGGTGTGAGTGAACCGCTGTGTAACAGCTCATACTGGATTTGTGAAGTATGAGGTTTCATTAAAGGCCTGATTCTGTATTACTACCACTGAGTGTGTGTGAAATCCGCCCTTTAAAGTCACGAGACGAAAAAGAACAGGAAAGCAGTCCAACCTCTTGGTGACTCTGACGTGATATTTTTGAATTTTATTTAGTCAGAGTTGGTTCGAGGAAGTGTTTCCCACACATCAGTTCGAGGGGTGAGTACTCTCTTAGTTGTTGAGACCTAAAGGGATCTCCAGTTAGCAATGGGAGGTTCAGGGAATATTCCTGATGTGGTTCAGTCATTTCTTAATGAATGGATGGACTCTAAAGGGGGACCTTAGGGGATAGGGCAGGAAACAATGACAGGAGGATGGAGAGAGACACGACCATCCTTAGTGGAGAGTGTCCGGTTAAAAAAGGTTAAGGTGTGAGGGTTAAAAAGTGATAAAAAGAGAAAGGCGTTAGTGTTACAGTGTCTCATGCTGACAGAGCAGAACTTACAGAGCAGAAATTACAGAGCAGCGAGCAGAACTGACAGAGCAGAACTTACAGAGCAGAACTGACAGAGCAGCGAGCAGAACTGACAGAGCAGAACTTACAGAGCAGAACTGACAGAGCAGCGAGCAGAACTGACAGAGCAGAACTTACAGAGCAGAACTGACAGAGCAGAACTTAGAGCAGAACTTACACAGCAGCGAGCAGAACTTACAGAGCAGAACTTAGAGCAGAACTGACAGAGCAGAACTTACACAGCAGAACTTACACAGCAGAACTTACAGAGCAGCGAGCAGAACTGACAGAGCAGAACTTACAGAGCAGCGAGCAGAACTGACAGAGCAGAACTTACAGAGCAGCGAGCAGAACTTACAGAGCAGAACTTACAGAGCAGAACTGACAGAGCAGCGAGCAGAACTGACAGAGCAGAACTTACAGAGCAGAACTGACAGAGCAGCGAGCAGAACTTACAGAGCAGAACTTACAGAGCAGAACTTACACAGCAGCGAGCAGAACTTACAGAGCAGAACTGACAGAGCAGAACTTACAGAGCAGAACTTACACAGCAGCGAGCAGAACTTACAGAGCAGAACTGACAGAGCAGAACTTACAGAGCAGAACTGACAGAGCAGAACTTACAGAGCAGAACTGACAGAGCAGAACTTACACAGCAGCGAGCAGAACTTACAGAGCAGAACTTACAGAGCGGAACTGACAGAGCGGAACTGACAGAGCAGAACTGACAGAGCAGAACTTACAGAGCAGCGAGCAGAACTTACAGAGCAGAACTTACAGAGCAGCGAGCAGAACTGACAGAGCAGAAGTCAGAGAGCAGCGAGCGGCAGCCAGGAAAGAGGTGGGAAACTGGCGATTCCTGGCGCTCGGAGCAGCCAGGACTGTACTGACGCTGGAGCAGCATTTTGCGGACGAACAGAACAGGAATCAAGATCTGGAGAAAGGAATCTTTAAGCTGCAGCATGTCTAGTTGACGGAGAGCCGGGCGGGCATGGTAGTTAGCGGGGCCCCGACTACCCCGCGTCCCATGAAGGAGATGGAGGCAGCAGGTGGCGGTGTTAGCTTGCCCAGCGGAGACAGGAATCCATGAAGTCTGGTGGTATTCAGAGGATTCCCCAGGTCCAAGAGTTGAGAAGGGGATTAAGGGACAGGGAGCGTGGCCAACCTTCCCTTCCACGCCCCCTCTGCCTTCTCCGACTCCGGAGCCCCCAGACCGCCTGGTTCGTGTGGCGACCTTAGGTCCAGAGGCTCCTCAGACACTTGTCACTGTGCAACATTTCACCAGACTTTCAATTATTAAATAACATTTGAGTTATTGAGGTTAACTAACCTATGAAATTGTGAAAACCAGACATTTATTTTGGCCACGGTGAAATTCTGGTTGTTGTAAATTTTGTGAAAATCTCTAGTTCTGGACATGAGACAATCGCATCAATAACTGGCATTTTTTAACATTTCTGACCAATGTCAAGGACTCCATGATTTGAGGGGATTCTGATTGTTTATTCATCTTGGTGGTACTGGAATGTGTGGCCAGGGGAAAAGGGGGGACAGCTTTTCCAGTGTGTATAACAATCCGAAGGCATCCTGGAGTTGGATTGTAGGACAGAACTGTTTCACAGAATAATTAAAGTGGGATTACTACTGATTTGTGCTGAGTTTTAATTCCTAGGGTGGATCAAAATGAAGTAACATTTCATTGAAAATTGGGTGTAAAGGAGAAGCTGTGTGACACAAGCTGACACTGATTGATGGGCTCTGCCTTTGTCTTCTTTTGAAATGCAAAAACAGTCAACTCTCAACCAGCAGCTGTCTTTGTTTTTTGCTTTCTAGTGTCAGATTAACTCAGCAACAACTTTCACATTGCTGAAAGTTAACACTTTGGGCATTATTAGATTGAAGTTTCTTTATTTGAGTGGATGGTTCCTTACAGCGACAGAAAGGTATCTGGAATTGACAAATGAACCCATTGGGCTCGCAAGGAAATCCACAATAGATTTTCTGGTTTTTTTAAGCAGGGGACTATATGAGTGTTGATGGTGCAAGATTAGCAAGAGTGGTTCTTTGACATAAAATGAGGTCAGAGAGTTACAGAGCAACCTTTGCTGGAGAAGTTCAATGGGAGCTGCAGTAGTTTTCAGGATTTCAGCTCTTATCTGTAGACTTGACGGATCTTGAATGTCGCAGCGTGATGGCAAAATTTGGACTTAAGACTTTGTCTTTCCAGTGCTTGGATTGAACCCATTCGGAGTTGTTTGTTATCGTCCAGACAGAAAGTTTTTTTTGGGGGGAGACTGTGGTGTTAAAGGTAGATAACGTCCTCATCTTGCAGATTGAATTGCTCTCTGGAATTGGCATAATTTAAAATGATAGAATGGACTCAGGCACAATATCTTGAGAAATAAAAGGTCCAATAAGAGGTTAAGTGGAATGAACAAAAATGTGTTAATAACTTAAATTGATTTGGGAACTGCGTTAAATGGTAATGATCGCATTGTATTGGACAGTAAAGTTTCTCCAGAGCTCATGAATGAGATGAAATGGGAATAACTGGGAATTTTTCTACAATCATTTTCCTAGGTGATTATGAGTGAAGTTCGGGAACTCAAACTGGGGTTAAGAAAAGATGTGTGAGTGAATCCCTGAGTAACATAAAACACATGGGCATGATTCCTGAAAAGATTTTCAATTTGGTCATGAGGTACATTCTATTGAAAGTCAGAAAAGTGTAGGTGAGAATCATTAATTGACAGGTTTCTCTTGGAGATGTTTATGTCTTTCCCTGTACTGAACAATGAGGAAAATGTATTTGATAGCCTGGCCACTACCCTAAACATTGGGACCATTCAGGCGGTGATGGGAAGAAGACCTCTGATCTTTTGATAAGATAACTTAAAAGCCCAGGAATGGCTTGTATCTGATGTCAGTTGTGGTGTGATACTGGGATCGTGTGTGTATAAATGTGATATGTTGCACATGAAGCAACCAGCATGTGGAAATGCAAGGTGAAGATGCACTGAAGAACGGGTCTCAGACATGCTCAGTTATTGGACAACAGCACGACATGAAATGGTTAATGTGGCTCAGGGGAGTGAGACAACTTTTAATCAAGGCACTGACACACTCCATAGCAAAACTGACCTTTTTAATGGAACAATGTAGAGTTAAATGCACTGGTACCTGTCAGAGGGATTAAAATTAAAGAGGGAAATAGAATTTGGATTTCTAAAGTTCAGGGTGGAGATCACAATAAAATTGGAATAAGTGAAAGCCGGTGGGAAATGATACTTAACAGGAACATCCACAAGATGGATAACGGTAAAAGGAGAGCTGGAGAATCCTTTACATCCATGATTACTTGATAATATGGTCCAGGGTAAGATTCTGTATAATGTTCATTGTCTTTGTCTGTATCATGATGTGTAATATTAACCAAAGTGAAGCTTATGCTAGATGAGATAATGGATTGAGATGGCTATGTGATGCTCCAAAGATTAAACCTGAAATAAGCCATGAGGGGTCACCAGTGGCTGTTGATGATTAAGATTGAGAAGTGGTAAAGGTAACAATTATTTTGGATTACTTCCATACACTTTCCCGCTGAAGTCACTGGAAGTGATGAAGAGCAAGAACCTTGTCTCTATCCGTTCACTAACTCAGGGAGTCTCTCGCCCTGCCTGATATCAGTGACCTCAGCACCAAGCGGGCTGGACCCTCGCAGCTTCTGCTGTGTGGGACTCAGTACCACACCGGGATTCCACATTTCCTCAATCACCCATTGTGGGTTTGTTTTCAGAGTCAGCTCTAGAATTTAGTGGGAAACACCACAAGCAGGAACAAAGCTACAATCCAGATATTTGTGAAATGTTCATGCTCTCTGCACAGTAATAGTGGCCACAACCGCACTGACCACTGATCACTCCCTCACTCCCTCACTCCATCCCCGCCCCCTGACCACTCCCTCACTCCATCCCCGCCCCCTGACCACTCCCTCACTCCATCCCCGCCCCCTGACCACTGACCACTCCCTCACTGCCCCCTGACCACTCCCTCACTGCATCCCCGCCCCCTGACCACTGACCACTCCCTCACTCCATCCCCGCCCCCTGACCACTGACCACTCCCTCACTCCATCCCCACCCCCTGACCACTCCCTCACTCCATCCCCACCCCCTGACCACTCCCTCACTCCATCCCCACCCCCTGACCACTCCCTCACTCCATCCCCGCCCCCTGACCACTCCCTCACTCCCTCACTCCATCCCCGCCCCCTGACCACTGACCACTCCCTCACTCCATCCCCGCCCTCTGACCACTCCCTCACTCCATCCCCACCCCCTGACCACTCCCTCACTCCATCCCCACCCCCTGACCACTGACCACTCCCTCACTCCAGCCCCACCCCCTGACCACTGACCACTCCCTCACTCCATCCCCACCCCCTGACCACTGACCACTCCCTCACTCCATCCCCACCCCCTGACCACTGACCACTCCCTCACTCCATCCCCACCCCCTGACCACTGATCACTCCCCCTCACCCTCACTCCATCCCCGCCCCCTGACCACTCCCTCACTCCATCCCTGCCCCCTGACCACTGACCACTCCCCCTCACCCTCACTCCATCCCCGCCCCCTGACCACTCCCTCACTCCATCCCCGCCCTCTGACCACTCCCTCACTCCATCGCCACCCCCTGACCACGCCCTCACTCCATCCCCACCCCCTGACCACTGACCACTCCCTCACTCCATCCCCACCCCCTGACCACTGACCACTCCCTCACTCCATCCCCACCCCCTGACCACTGACCACTCTCCCTCACCCTCACTCCATCCCCGCCCCCTGACCACTCCCTCACTCCATCCCCACCCCCTGACCACTGACCACTCCCTCACTCCATCCCCACCCCCTGACCACTGACCACTCCCTCACTCCATCCCCACACCCCGCCCCCTGACCACTCCCTCACTCCATCCCCGCCCCCTGACCACTCCCTCACTCCCTCACTCCATCCCCGCCCCCTGACCACTGATCACTCCCTCACTCCATCCCCGCCCCCTGACCACTCCCTCACTGCATCCCCACCCCCGACCACTGACCACTCCCTCACTCCATCCCCGCCCCCTGACCACTCCCTCACTCCATCCCCGCCCCCTGACCACTGATCACTCCTCCTCACCCTCACTCCATCCCCGCCCCCTGATCGCTCCCTCACTCCCTCACTCCATCCCTACCCCCTGACCACTCCCTCACTCCATCCCCGCCCCCTGACCACTTCCTCACTCCATCCCTGCCCCCGACCACTGATCACTCCCTCACTCCCTCACTGCATCCCCGCCCCCTGACCACTCCCTCACTCCATCCCCACCCCCTGACCACTCCCTCACTCCATCCCCGCTTCCTGACCACTCCCTCACTCCATCCCCGCCCCCTGACCACTCCCTCACTCCATCCCCGCCCCCTGACCACTCCCTCACTCCATCCCCACCCCCTGACCACTTCCTCACTCCATCCCTGCCCCCTGACCACTGATCACTCCCTCACTCCCTGACTGCATCCCCGCCCCCTGACCACTCCCTCATTCCATCCCCGCCCCTGACCACTCCCTCACTCCATCCCCGCCCCCTGACCACTCCCTCACTCCATCCCCGCCCCCTGACCACTCCCTCACTCCATCCCCGCCCCCTGACCACTCCCTCACTCCATCCCCGCCCTCTGACCACTCCCTCACTCCATCCCCGCCCCCTGACCACTCCCTCACTCCATCCCCGCCCCCTGACCACTCCCTCACTCCATCCCCACCCCCTGACCACTCCCTCACTCTATCCCCGCCCTCTGACCACTCCCTCACTCCATCCCCGCCCCCTGACCACTCCCTCACTCCATCCCCGCCCTCTGACCACTCCCTCACTCCATCCCCACCCCCTGACCACTGATCACTCCCTCACTCCATCCCCGCCCACTAATCACTGATCACTCCCTCACTGCATCCTTCCCAGGGGCAACCGGTTTTGATAGAGTGGATACAGAGAGAATGTTTCCACTTGTGGGGAAGAGCAAAACTAGAAGCCATCAATATAAGATAGTCAGCAAGAAATCCAAGAGGGAATTCAGAAGAAACTTCTTTACCCAAAGAGTGGTGAGAATGTGGAACTCGCTACCACAGGGAGTGGTTGAAGCGAATAGTATAGATGCATTTTAGGGGAGGCTAGATAAGCATATGAGGGAGAAGGGAATAGAGGGTTATGCTGATAGATTTAGATGAGGAAAGACGGGAGGAGGCTCGAGTGGAGCATAAACGTTGGCATGGACTGGATGGGATGAATGGCCTGTTTCTGTGCCGTATATCCTATGTAATTTTATGTAATCCGGTCTAATCCTGTGTAATCCTGTGTAATTTTATGTAACTCAAAAATAATGAATGCTCAGGAAAACCTCCAGAGTGAAGTCTCCTCCAGGAGCCCGTTCCCTCGTCACTGACTCCATCCTCTCCCTGGCCACTGTCTGAGGCTGAACCAGGCCGTTTGCAATCTTTAATCCTATTTGACCGTGGCCTGAGCTTCTGAGCCTCCATCACCAAGACCGCCTACTTCCTCCTCTGTAACATCGCCCGTCTCCACCCCTGCCTCATCTCATCCGCTGCTGAAACCTCATCCATGCCTCTGTTACCTCTAGACTTGACTATTCCAACGCTCTTCTGGCTGGACTCACACATCCACCCTCCATAAACTTGAGCTCATCCAAAACTCTGCTGCCCAACTCGCACCAAGTCCTGTTCACCCATCACCCCCTGTGCTCGCTGACCCACATTGGCTCCCAGTCCGGCAACGTCTCGATTTTAAAATTCTCATGCTTGTTTTCAAATTCCTTCATAGCCTCACCCCTCCCTATCACTGTAATCTCCTCCAGCCCCACAACCCCCAGAGATATCTGCGCTCCTCTAATTCTGCCCTCTTGAGCATCCCTGATTATAATCGCTCCACCATTGGTGGCCGTGCCTTCTGTTGCCTGGGCCCTAAGCTCTGGAATTCCCTGCCTAAACCCCTCCACCTCGCTACCTCTCTCTCCTCCTTTAAGGCGCTCCTTAAAACCTACCTCTTTAACCAAGCTTTTGGTCACCTGCCCTAATTTATCCTTATGTGGATCGGTGTCAAATTTTGTTTGATAATCGCTCCTGTGCAGTACCTTGGGACGGTTTACTACGTTAAAGGCGCTATAGAAATACAAGTTGTATCAATCTGTTTCTCCCTTGCCATCACTCTTTCAGTTTCTCTTTCTGTTTGTCTGCCTCTCTTTTTATCAATCCCTCCTCACTTTCTAACTCTGTGTCGCTGTCTCTCTCTCTGTGTCGCTGTCTCTCTCTCTGTCTCTCTCTCTGTCTCTCTCTCTGTCTGTGTCTCTGTCTCTCTCTCTGTCTGTGTCTCTGTCTCTCTCTCTGTCTCTGTCTGCATCTCTGTGTCTCTGTGTCTCTGTCTCTCTCTCTCTGTCTGTCTCTCTCTCTCTGTCTGTCTCTGTCTCTCTCTGTCTCTCTCTGTCTCTCTCTGTCTCTCTCTGTCTCTCTCTCTGTCTCTCTCTCTGTCTCTCTCTCTGTCTCTCTCTCTGTCTCTCTCTCTGTCTCTGTCTCTGTCTCTGTCTCTCTCTCTCTCTGTCTCTCTCTCTGTCTCTCTCTCTGTCTGCGTCTCTCTGTCTCTCTCTCTCTCTCTCTCTGTCTCTCTCTCTCTCTCTGTCTCTCTCTCTCTCTCTGTCTCTCTCTCTCTCTCTGTCTCTCTCTCTCTCTCTGTCTCTCTCTCTCTCTCTGTCTCTCTCTCTCTCTCTGTCTCTCTCTCTCTCTCTGTCTCTCTCTCTCTCTGTCTCTCTCTCTCTGTCTCTCTCTCTCTCTGTCTCTCTCTCTCTCTCTGTCTCTCTCTCTCTCTCTGTCTCTCTCTCTCTCTCTCTCTGTCTCTCTCTCTCTCTCTGTCTCTCTCTCTCTCTCTCTCTCTCTGTCTCTCTCTCTCTCTCTGTCTCTCTCTCTCTCTCTGTCTCTCTCTCTCTCTCTGTCTCTCTCTCTCTCTGTCTCTCTCTCTCTCTGTCTCTCTCTCTCTCTCTGTCTCTCTCTCTCTCTCTGTCTCTCTCTCTCTCTCTCTGTCTCTCTCTCTCTCTCTGTCTCTCTCTCTCTCTCTCTCTGTCTCTCTCTCTCTCTGTCTCTCTCTCTCTCTCTGTCTCTCTCTCTCTCTCTGTCTCTCTCTCTCTCTCTCTCTCTCTCTCTCTCTCTGTCTCTCTCTCTCTCTCTGTCTCTCTCTCTCTCTCTGTCTCTCTCTCTGTCTGTCTCTCTCTGTCTGTGTGTCTCTCTCTCTGTCTCTGTCTGTCTCTCTCTGTCTGTGTGTCTCTCTCTGTCTGTGTGTCTCTCTCTGTCTCTCTCTCTGTCTGCGCCTCTGTGTCTCTGTCTCTCTCTCTGTGTCTCTGTCTGTCTGTGTGTCTCTCTGCCTCTCTATCATTCTTTCAAACTGTAGAAGATCACTAATTCGGGATTTCACTCATGCCCTGCAGTCTGTGTATGGGACCGGGTCACTGGAGACGGTCTGTGTGAGGTGTTTTGTGTATAATCAGACTCTGAGGTCGCTTCCATCTTGCAGCAGGTGTTGACAATATCGTGACTGAACCCTTCAGCCCTCTGTACGAGGCTGCCTGCCTCCAAATCAGCAGCCTGGTCTCTCGAACTCCCAACAACTGCCTAATCAGGGCAATCCTGTCCTCTCTGCACACAATCAGGCTGAGAGAATCCTCTCCAGAAACTCCTCCAGCAGTGGTCATTAGATGGGAAATGGGCGTCTGTTCAGCAAGTGGATACTCAGTGAAGTAACACACAGGAAAATCAGCAAACCAGCCCGCCTAATCCATGCAAACTTCAACACAATCCAATCCACTCCCTCTCCCCACCATATTCCCCAAACTATGCCTCAGTCTACAGGCTCCCAGCTACTGTCTCACCATCGCCCTGCCGCCCTCTCCAGGTTCTTTGCCCCATCTCTCCTGGACACTGGTTCCCAAGTTCAATAAAACTTTCTTCAGGAATTTGGTTCCGGTAAGGGGTTGGGCTCAGCCAGAACAGAGTTTAATTGCTGGGGAGGTAAATCTTCCCATTTCACTCACGGGGCAGGGTCAATTTTCATCTGTACGGCCAGGGGGCATGGTGAGGCCTGGGGGCACGGTGAAGCCAGAGGGCACGGTGAGGCCTGGGGGCACGGTGAGGCCAGGGGGCACGGTGAGGCCTGGGGGCACGGTGAGGCCAGGGGGCACGGTGAGGCCTGGGGGCACGGTGAGGCCTGGGGGCACGGTGAGGCCAGAGGGCACGGTGAGGCCTGGGGGCACGGTGAGGCCAGGGGGCACGGTGAGGCCTGGGGGCACGGTGAGGCCTGGGGGCACGGTGAGGCCTGGGGGCACGGTGAGGCCTGGGGGCACGGTGAGGCCTGGGGGCACGGTGAAGCCAGGGGGCACGGTGAGGCCAGGGGGCACGGTGAGGCCTGGGGGCACGGTGAGGCCTGGGGGCACGGTGAGGCCTGGGGACACGGTGAGGCCTGGGGACACGGTGAGGCCTGGGGACACGGTGAGGCCAGAGGGCACGGTGAGGCCTGGGGACACGGTGAGGCCAGGGGGCACGGTGAGGCCTGGGGGCACGGTGAGGCCTGGGGGCACGGTGAGGCCTGGGGGCACGGTGAGGCCTGGGGGCACGGTGAGGCCTGGGGGCACGGTGAGGCCTGGGGGCACGGTGAGGCCTGGGGGCACGGTGAGGCCTGGGGGCACGGTGAGGCCTGGGGGCACGGTGAGGCCTGGGGGCACGGTGAGGCCTGGGGGCACGGTGAGGCCTGGGTGGAGCAGTGAGAGGACGCTGAGGGTTCTACACCCGGCAGAGACAATGAGATTGTCCCCCATGCTAATTTGGTGGAAGATAAATCAGGCAGGCTAAGGTGAAAATCATCCAGTCTGACTATTCCCGTGCTGCACCCCGGTGACCATTTATAATCCCAGAGGGAATCAACTCCACGATCTCCCATCGGGTGGAGGCCTCGCCCTGCTACAAATACGAGACACATGTACATGGGCTGTGGGAGGAGATTAAATGGGTGGGTAGAGTCTGTGATAGGGGAGAGTGTACATGGGCTGTGGGAGGAGATTAAATGGGTGGGTAGAGTCTGTGATAGGGGAGAGTGTACATGGGCTGTGGGAGGAGATTCAATGGGTGGGTAGAGTCCATGATAGGGGAGAGTGTACATGGGCTGTGGGAGGAGATTCAATGGGTGGGTAGAGTCTGTGATAGGGGAGAGTGTACATGGGCTGTGGGAGGAGATTAAATGGGTGGGTAGAGTCTGTGATAGGGGAGAGTGTACATGGGCTGTGGGAGGAGATTAAATGGGTGGGTAGAGTCTGTGATAGGGGAGAGTGTACATGGGCTGTGGGAGGAGATAAAATGGGTGGGGAGAGTCTGTGATAGGGGACAGTGTACATGGGCTGTGGGAGGAGATTAAATGGGTGGGTAGAGTTCTGAACAATCTAATTTGAACCCCTCAAACTCTACTCTTTCACAAATACCGAGTGTTAGTGAAGGATTGTATCAGAACGCTGATTGTATCAGAACAGCTGTTCACAATTTACATTAATGACCTGGATCAGGGAGTCGGATGCAGCATTTCCAAATTTGCAAACGACACTAAACTAGGAGGGGGGGTGGGCTCAGAGGAGGAGACCAGGAAGCTCCAGAGCGATTTGGACAGACTGGGTGATTGGGCGGATAAATGGCAGATGCACTATAATGTGGACAAGTGCGAAGTTATCCACCTTGGGTGCAGGAACGGGAGGGCAAATTATTATTTAAATGGCAATAAATTGGGAGAGGGGGAAGTACAGAGAGACCTGGGTGTTCTTGTACACCAGTCACTGAAGGCGAGCATGCAGGTGCAACAGGCGATCAAGAAGGCAAACGGTATGCTAGCCTTCATAGCAAAAGGGTTGGAATACAGGAACAGGGATACCTTGCTGCAGCTGTACAGGGCACTGGTGAGACCACACCTCGAGTACTGTGTACAGTTTTGGTCGCCTCATCTGAGGAAAGATGTTCTTGCCATGGAGGGGGTGCAGCGGCGATTCACCAGGCTGATACCAGGAATGGCGGGATTGACCTATGAGGAGAGACTATGTAGTTTAGGGATGTACACACTGGAGTTTAGAAGATTGAGAGGGGACCTCATAGAAGTGTATAAAATTCTGACAGGTCTAGACAGACTAGATGCAGAAGGAATGTTTCCCTTTGCGGGTGAGAACAGAACTAGAGGACATAATTTAAGGATAAGGGCTAAACCATTTAGGACAGAAATGAGGGGGAATTTCTTCACTCAGAGGGTGGTGAACCTGTGGAACTCATTGCCACAGAGGGCAGTGTACGCCAGCTCATTAAATATATTTAAGAGGGAATTAGATGTATTTCTACAGGCAAAAGGGGTTAAGGGTTACGGAGAGAAGGCGGGGACGGGATACTGAATTGGAGGATCAGCCATGATCTCATTAAATGGCGGAGCAGGCTCGAAGGGCCGGATGGCCTACTCCTGCTCCTATCTTCTATGTATCTATGTATCTATGTATAACGATGGTAGGGTAGTAAGGATGACCTGGGGGTTTGGTGAAGATAGGATTGACTTGGATAGAGTTAAGGAATAGGAAGGGAAATTAGACTTGGAGACCAGCTCTTCCTGCAGATATCTCCAATTCTCTGTTATTTTCTTTTTGCAAGAATTTCATCTCACTAATGCATTCTCAAAACTGAGTTAGCTCCTCTCAGACTGTTCTTGGTCAGCAACAAACACTGACTCACACTCCGAGAAGGAAAGATTGTGTGCATACAAGGCAGGGTAGACCTGAAAAATCAGATTATCAGAGAGAAGAGAAAAGCCTTTTAATCTACTTCTACAAGGCATCACCAACAATGAGCTAATGGAAACGGACACAGGCAGCAGCAAACAGTTAAAATACGTCAGTGTGCAGACAACACCAGCAACACACACTACCAACAAGGGAGGGCAAACTTCTATTCAGCGAGATAAAAACAGTCAGCACTGAAAAATCTCATCAAACACTCCCAGGGCAGGTACAGCACGGGTTAGATACAGAGTAAAGCTCCCTCTACACTGTCCCATCAAGCACTCCCAGGGCAGGTACAGCACGGGTTAGATACAGAGTAAAGCTCCCTCTACACTGTCCCATCAAACACTCCCAGGGCAGGTACAGCACGGGTTAGATACAGAGTAAAGCTCCCTCTACACTGTCCATCAAACACTCCCAGGGCAGGTACAGCACGGGGTTAGATACAGAGTAAAGCTCCCTCTACACTGTCCCATCAAGCACTCCCGGGCAGGTACAGCACAGGTTAGATACAGAGTAAAGCTTCCTCTACACTGTCCCATCAAACACTCCCAGGGCAGGTACAGCACGGGTTAGATACAGAGTAAAGCTCCCTCTACACTGTCCCATCAAACACTCCCAGGGCAGGTACAGCACGGGTTAGATACAGAGTAAAGCTCCCTCTGCACTGTCCCATCAAGCACTCCCAGGGCAGGTACAGCACGGTTAGATACAGAGTAAAGCTCCCTCTACACTGTCCCATCAAACACTCCCAGGGCAGGTACAGCACGGGTTAGATACAGAGTAAAGCTCCCTCTACACTGTTCCCATCAAACACTCCCAGGGCAGGTACAGCACGGGTTAGATACAGAGCAAAGCTCCCTCTACACTGTCTCATCAAACACTCCCAGGGCAGGTACAGCACGTGTTCGATACAGAGTAAAGCTCCCTCTACACTGTCCCATCAAGCACTCCCAGGGCAGGTACAGCACGGGTTAGATACAGAGTAAAGCTCCCTCTACACTGTCCCATCAAACACTCCCAGGGCAGGTACAGCACGGGTTAGATACAGAGTAAAGCTCCCTCTACACTGTCCCATCAAACACTCCCAGGGCAGGTACAGCACGGGTTAGCTACAGAGTAAAGCTCCCTCTACACTGTCCCATCAAACACTCCCAGGGCAGGTACAGCACAGGTTAGATACAGAGTAAAGCTCCCTCTACACTGTCCCATCAAACACTCTCAGGGCAGGTACAGCACTGGTTAGATACAGAGTAAAGCTCGCTCTACACTGTCCCATCAAACACTCTCAGGGCAGGTACAGCACTGGTTAGATACAGAGTAAAGCTCGCTCTACACTGTCCCATCAAACACTCCCAGGGCAGGTACAGCACGGGTTAGATACAGAGCAAAGCTCCCTCTACACTGTCTCATCAAACACTCCCAGGGCAGGTATCGCACGGGTTAGATACAGAGTAAAGCTCCCTCTACACTGTCCCATCAAACACTCCCAGGGCAGGTACAGCACGGGTTAGATACAGAGTAAAGCTCCCTCTACACTGTCCCATCAAACACTCCCAGGGCAGGTACAGCACGGGTTAGATACAGAGTAAAGCTCCCTCTACACTGTCCCATCAAACACTCCCAGGGCAGGTACAGCACGGGTTAGATACAGAGTAAAGCTCCCTCTACACTGTCCCATCAAACACTCCCAGGGCAGGTACAGCACGGGTTAGATACAGAGTAAAGCTCCCTCTACACTGTCCCATCAAACACTCCCAGGGCAGGTACAGCACGGGTTAGATACAGAGTAAAGCTCCCTCTACACTGTCCCATCAAACACTCCCAGGGCAGGTACAGCACGGGGTTAGATACAGAGTAAAGCTCCCTCTACACTGTTCCCATCAAACACTCCCAGGGCAGGTACAGCACGGGTTAGATACAGAGTAAAGCTCCCTCTACACTGTCCCATCAAACACTCCCAGGGCAGGTACAGCACAGGTTAGATACAGAGTAAAGCTTCCTCTACACTGTCCCATCAAACACTCCCAGGGCAGGTACAGCACGGGTTAGATACAGAGTAAAGCTCCCTCTACACTGTCCCATCAAACACTCCCAGGGCAGGTACAGCACGTGGTAGATACAGAGTAAAGCTCCCTCTACACTGTCCCATCAAACACTCCCAGGGCAGGTACAGCACGTGTTCGATACAGAGTAAAGCTCCCTCTACACTGTCCCATCAAACACTCCCAGGGCAGGTACAGCATGGGGTTAGATACAGAGTAAAGCTTCCTCTACACTGTCCCATCAAACACTCCCAGGGCAGGTACAGCACGGGTTAGATACAGAGTAAAGCTCCCTCTGCACTGTCCCATCAAGCACTCCCAGGGCAGGTACAGCACGGGTTAGATACAGAGTAAAGCTCCCTCTACACTGTCCCATCAAACACTCCCAGGGCAGGTACAGCACGGGTTAGATACAGAGTAAAGCTCCCTCTACACTGTTCCCATCAAACACTCCCAGGGCAGGTACAGCACGGGTTAGATACAGAGCAAAGCTCCCTCTACACTGTCCCATCAAGCACTCCCAGGGCAGGTACAGCACGGGTTAGATACAGAGTAAAGCTCCCTCTACACTGTCCCATCAAACACTCCCAGGGCAGGTACAGCACGGGTTAGATACAGAGTAAAGCTCCCTCTACACTGTCCCATCAAACACTCCCAGGGCAGGTACAGCACGGGGTTAGATACAGAGTAAAGCTCCCTCTACACTGTCCCATCAAACACTCCCAGGGCAGGTACAGCACAGGTTAGATACAGAGTAAAGCTCCCTCTACACTGTCCCATCAAACACTCTCAGGGCAGGTACAGCACTGGTTAGATACAGAGTAAAGCTCGCTCTACACGTCCCATCAAACACTCTCAGGGCAGGTACAGCACTGGTTAGATACAGAGTAAAGCTCGCTCTACACTGTCCCATCAAACACTCCCAGGGCAGGTACAGCACAGGTTAGATACAGAGTAAAGCTTCCTCTACACTGTCCCACCAAACACTCCCAGGGCAGGTACAGCACGGGTTAGATACAGAGTAAAGCTCTCTCTACACTGTCCCATCAAACACTCCCAGGACAGGTACAGCACGGGTTAGATACAGAGTAAAGCTCCCTCTACACTGTCCCATCAAACACTCCCAGGGCAGGGACAGCACGGGTTAGATACAGAGTAAAGCTTCCTCTACACTGTCCCATCAAACACTCTCAGGGCAGGTACAGCACTGGTTAGATACAGAGTAAAGCTCGCTCTACACTGTCCCATCAAACACTCCCAGGGCAGGTACAGCACGGGTTAGATACAGAGCAAAGCTCCCTCTACACTGTCTCATCAAACACTCCCAGGGCAGGTGCAGCACAGGTTAGATACAGAGTAAAGCTCCCTCTACACTGTCCCATCAAACACTCCCAGGGCAGGTACAGCACGGGTTAGATACAGAGTAAAGCTCGCTCTACACTGTCCCATCAAACACTCCCAGGGCAGGTGCAGCACAGGTTAGATACAGAGTAAAGCTTCCTCTACACTGTCCCATCAAACACTCCCAGGGCAGGTACAGCACGGGTTAGATACAGAGTAAAGCTCCCTCTACACTGTCCCATCAAACACTCCCAGGACAGGTACAGCACGGGTTAGATACAGAGTAAAGCTCCCTCTACACTGTCCCATCAAACACTCCCAGGGCAGGTACAGCACTGGTTAGATACAGAGTAAAGCTTCCTCTACACTGTCCCATCAAACACTCTCAGGGCAGGTACAGCACTGGTTAGATACAGAGTAAAGCTCGCTCTACACTGTCCCATCAAACACTCCCAGGGCAGGTACAGCACGGGTTAGATACAGAGTAAAGCTCCCTCTGCACTGTCCCATCAAACACTGCCAGGGCAGGTACAGCACTGGGTTAGATACAGAGTAAAGCTCCCTCTACACTGTTCCCTCCAGTTCCTTGTAATTTAATTGCGATGTGATAATTTTTATAATGAGCTTTGTGTTTCCGAGTGCTCTTGAGTTTAACAGCTGCTTTGTAATTCCTTACAACTAAAATGGTTCAAACACATCGAACTAAACTGGTGCAGGCTTCTGAATTTTTGAAGTGATCATATTTCAAAAGTTAAAATTCTCAAAGTTAAGCTTGTTAGTCGTAAATGAGTAGAGAGAATCATATCCTCAAGTGGTCAATAGATTGAGAGTACGATGAGTAAAGTATATGTGACCTAAACGGCACCTGAACACACTGACACTGCAGGTACTGAACAAAACCTGTACTGGAGCATAGCACACCTGGACTGCTGGTACTAAACAAAACCTGTACTGGACCCCAGCACACCTGGACTGCTGGTACTAAACAAAACCCGTACTGGCCCTCAGCACACCTGGACTGCTGGTACTAAACAAAACCTGTACTGGTCCTCAGCACACCTGGACTGCTGGTACAAAACAAAACCTGTACTGGAACACAGCACACCTGGACTGCTGGTACTAAACAAAACCTGTACTGGACCCCAGCACACCTGGACTGCTGGTACTAAACAAAACCCGTACTGGCCCTCAGCACACCTGGACTGCTGGTACTAAACAAAACCTGTACTGGTCCTCAGCACACCTGGACTGCTGGTACAAAACAAAACCTGTACTGGAACACAGCACACCTGGACTGCTGGTACTAAACAAAACCTGTACTGGTCCTCAGCACACCTGGACTTCTGGTACTAAACAAAACCTGTACTGGACCACAGCACACCTGGACTGCTGGTACTAAACAAAACCTGTACTGGCCCTCAGCACACCTGGACTGCTGGTACTAAACAAAACCTGTACTGGACCACAGCACACCTGGACTGCTGGTACTGAACAAAACCTGTACTGGACCTCAGCACACCTGGACTGCTGGTACTGAACAAAACCTGTACTGGATCACAGCACACCTGGACTGCTGGTACTGAACAAAACCTGTACTGGTCCTCAGCACACCTGGACTGCTGGTACTGAACAAAACCTGTACTGGCCCTCAGCACACCTGGACTGCTGGTACTGAACAAAACCTGTACTGGTGCTCAGCACACCTGGACTGCTGGTACTGAACAAAACCTGTACTGGACCACAGCACACCTGGATTGCAGGTACTGAACAAAACCTGTACTGGTGCTCAGCACACCTGGACTGCTGGTACTGAACAAAACCTGTACTGGCCCTCAGCACACCTGGACTGCTGGTACTGAACAAAACCTGTACTGGTTCTCAGCACACCTGGACTGCTGGTACTGAACAAAACCTGTACTGGACCACAGCACACCTGGATTGCAGGTACTGAACAAAACCTGTACTGGCCCTCAGCACACCTGGACTGCAGGTACTGAACAAAACCTGTACTGGTCCTCAGCACACCTGGACTGCAGGTACTGAACAAAACCTGTACTGGTCCTCAGCACACCTGGACTGCAGGTACTGAACAAAACCTGTACTGGCCCTCAGCACACCTGGACTGCTGGTACAAAACAAAACCTGTACTGGTGCTCAGCACACCTGGACTGCAGGTACTGAACAAAACCTGTACTGGCTCTCAGCACACCTGGACTGCAGGTACTAAACAAAACCTGTACTGGCCCTCAGCACACCTGGACTGCTGGTACAAAACAAAACCTGTACTGGTGCTCAGCACACCTGGACTGCAGGTACTGAACAAAACCTGTACTGGCTCTCAGCACACCTGGACTGCTGGTACTAAACAAAACCTGTACTGGCCCTCAGCACACCTGGACTGCTGGTACTAAACAAAACCTGTACTGGTCCTCAGCACACCTGGACTGCTGGTACTAAACAAAACCTGTACTGGATCACAGCACACCTGGACTGCTGGTACTGAACAAAACCTGTACTGGACCTCAGCACACCTGGACTGCTGGTACTGAACAAAACCTGTACTGGAACACAGCACACCTGGACTGCTGGTACTGAACAAAACCTGTACTGGCCCTCAGCACACCTGGACTGCTGGTACTGAACAAAACCTGTACTGGCCCTCAGCACACCTGGACTGCAGGTACTGAACAAAACCTGTACTGGCTCTCAGCACACCTGGACTGCTGGTACTGAACAAAACCTGTACTGGTGCTCAGCACACCTGGACTGCTGGTACTGAACAAAACATGTACTGGCCCTCAGCACACCTGGACTGCATCAGAACATCTTGCATTTCTATGGAACCTTTCACAACCTCAGGACGTCCCAAAGCACTTTACAACCAATTGAGTACTTTTGAAATGTAGTCACTGTTCTAATGTAGGAAACACGGAAGCCAATTTGTGCACAGCAAGATCCACATACAGCAATGAAATAAATGATGAGATTATCAGGTTTACTGATGCTGCTTGAGGGATCAATATTGGTCAGTGCATCGAGGAGAGCTCCCCGCTCATAGAATACAATCATAGAATGGTTACAGCACAGAAGGAGGCCATTCAGCCTGTCAAGCCCGTGCCGGCTCTCTGCAAGAGCATTTCAGCTAGTCCCACTCCCCCGCCCTTTCCCCGTAGCCCTGCAAATGTTTTTCATTGAAAGCCGTGATTGAATCTGCCTCCACCACCCTTTCAGGCAGTGCATTCCAGATCATAACCACTCGCTGAGTAAAAAAGTTTTTCCTCATGTCACCTTTGGTTCTTCTGCCAATCACCTTAAATCTGTGTCCTCTGGTTCTCGACCCTTCTGCCAATGGGAACAATTTCTCTGTCTACTCTGTCTAGACCCCTCATGATTTTGAACACCTCTATCAAATCTCCTCTCAATCTTCTCTGCTCCAAGGAGAACAACCTCAGCTTCTCCAGTCTATCCACACAACTGAAGTCCCTCATCCCTGGAACCATTCTCGTAAATCTTTTCTGCACCCTCTCTAAGGCCTTCACATCCTTCCTAAAGTGCGGTGCCCAGAATTGGACACAATACTCCAGTTGAGGCCGAACCAGTGCTTTATAAAGGTTAATCATAACATGCTTGCTTTTGTACTCTATGCCTCCGTTTATGAAGCCCAGGATCCCATATACTTTTTAACCGCTTTCTCAACCTGCCCTGCCACCTTCAATGATTTGTGCACATATACCCCCAGGTCTCTCTGTTCATGCACCCCCTTTAGGATTGTACCCTTTAGTTTATATTGCCTCTCCTCGTTCTTCTACCAAAATGTATCACTTCACACTTTTCTGTGTTAAATTTCATCTGCCACGTGTCCGCCCATTCCACCAGCCTGTCTATGTCCTCTTGAAGTCTATCACTATCCTCCTCACTGCTCACTATACTTCCAAGTTTTGTGTCATCTGCAAATTTTGAAATTGTGCCCTGTACACCCACGTCCAAGTCATTAATATATATCAAGAAAAGCAGTGGTCCTAGTACCGACCCCTGGGGAACACCACTGTATACCTTCCTCCAGTCCGAAAAACAACCGTTCACCACTACTCTCTGTTTCCTGTCACTTAGCCAGTTTCATATCCATGCTGCCACTGTCCCCTTTATTCCATGGGCTTCAACTTTGCTGGCAAGCTTATTATGTGGCACTTTATCAAATGCCTTTTGGAAATCCATGTACACTACATCAACCGCATTACCCTCATCAACCCTCTCTGTTACCTCATTTAAAAACTCAATCAAGGTAGTTAAACACGATTTGCCTTTAACAAATCCGTGCTGGCTTTCCTTAATTAATCCACACTTGTACAAGTGACTGTTAATTTTATCCCGGATTATCATTTCTAAAAGCTTCCCCACTACCGAGGTTAAACTGACTGGCCTGCAGTTGCTGGGTTTATCTTTACACCATTTTTTGAACAAGGGTGTAACATTTGCAATTCTCCAGTCTTCTGGCACCAGCCCCGTATCTAAGGAGGATTGGATGATTATGGCCAGTACCTCTGCAATTTCCACCTTTACTTCCCTCAGCATCCTAGGATGCATCCCGTCCGGTCCTGGTGACTTATCTACTTTAAGTACAGCCAGTCTTTCTAGTACTCCCTCAGCACTGTCCCTCCGACAATGCAGCGCTCCCTCAGTACTGCTCCTCCGACAGTGCGACGTTCCATCAGTACTGCCCCTCCGACGGTGCGGCGCTCCCTCAGTACTGCCCCTCCGACAGTGCAGCACTCCTTCAGTACTGCCCCTCCGACAGTGCGACGCTCCCTCAGTACCTCCCCTCCGACAGTGCGACGCTCCCTCAGTGCTGCCCCTCCGACAGTGCCGCGCTCCCTCAGTGCTGCCCCTCCGACAGTGCGGCGCTCCCTCAGCACTGCCCCTCCGACAGTGCAGCCTCCCTCAGTACTGACCCTCTGACAGTGCAGCGCTCCCTCAGTACTGCCCCTCCGACAGTGCCGCGCTCCCTCTGTACTGACCCTCTGACAGTGCAGCCTCCCACAGTACTGCCCCTCCGACAGTGCAGCGCTCCCTCTGCACTGCCCCTCCGATAGTGCAGCGCTCCCTCAGTACTAACCCTCCGACAGTGCAGCACTCCCTCAGTACTGACCCTCCGACAGTGCAGGTCTCCCTCAGTGCTGCCCCTCCGACAGTGCAGCGCTCCCTCAGTACTGACCCTCCGACAGTGCAGCACTCCCTCAGTACTGCCCCTCCGACAGTGCAGCTCTCCCTCAGCACTGGCCCTCTGACAGTGCAGCGATCCCTCAGTACTGCCCCTCCGACAGTGCAGCTCTCCATCAGTACTGCCCCTCCGACAGTGCGGCCCTCCCTCAGTACTGACCCTCCGACAGTGCAGCACTCCCTCAGTACTGTCCCTCCGACAGTGCAGCTCTCCCTCAGTACTGCCCCTCCGACAGTGCAGCACTCCCTCAGTACTGACCCTCTGACAGTGCGGCCCTCCCTCAGTACTGCCCCTCCAACAGTGCAGCCTCCCTCAGTACTGACCCTCTGACAGTGCAGCGCTCCCTCAGTACTGCCCCTCTGACAGTGCAGCCTCCCTCAGTACTGCCCCTCCGACAGTGCAGCGCTTCCTCAGTACTGCCCCTCCAACAGTGCAGCGCTCCCTCAGTACTGACCCTCTGACAGTGCGGCCTCCCTCAGTACTGCCCCTCTGACAGTGCAGCCTCCCTCAGTATTGCCCCTCCGACAGTGCAGCACTCCCTCAGTACTGACCGTCTGACAGTGCAGCGATCCCTCAGTACTGCCGATCCGACAGTGCAGCACTCCCTCAGCACCGCCCCTCCGACACTGCAGCACTCCCTCAGTACTGCCCCTCCGACAGTGCAGCCTCCCTCAGTACTGACCCTCTGACAGTGCAGCGTTCCCTCAGTACTGCCCCTCCGACAGTGCAGCGCTCCCTCAGTACTGACCCTCTGACAGTGCAGCCTCCCACAGTACTGCCCCTCCGACAGTGCAGCGCTTCCTCAGTACTGCCCCTCCAACAGTGCAGCGCTCCCTCAGTACTGACCCTCTGACAGTGTGGCCTCCCTCAGTACTGCCCCTCTGACAGTGCAGCCTCCCTCAGTATTGCCCCTCCGACAGTGCGGCACTCCCTCAGTACTGACCCTCCGACAGTGCGGCGCTCCCTCAGTACTGACCCTCCGACGGTGCAGCCTCCCTCAGTATTGCCCCTCTGACAGTGCAGCGCTCCCTCAGTACTGCCCCTCTGACAGTGTAGCACTCCCTCAGTACTGCCCCTCCGACAGTGCGGCGCTCCCTCAGTACTGACCCTCCGACCGTGCAGCCTCCCTCAGTACTGCACTGGAGTGTCAGCCTTGTCTCTGGAGTGGGACTTGAACCCACGACCTCTGACTCAGAGGCGAGAGTGCTGCGCACTGAGCCACGGCTGCCCCCTCCATATATGGTGAGATCGAGGGTCCCGCACAGGATGCTCTCGGAACAGACTGGCCATCACCTTGACCCTAAACTGATCCTGCTACTTCTAGCCTGCTCCTCCAAGAAGCATCGTTCACCTTGAGAATTCGAACTAAGTCAACCATCCCTGGCAGACTTGGGAATCTGATACCGGAGGCAAAAGGTCCCTGGAACTGCGAGCAATGCTAATAGTTGACCCACACAGCAAGCACCAAATAAAACCAGGACTGGATCACAGCACATCTGGCCTGCAGGCTGCTGACTAAAGCCGCCCAGCTATGCATACTGCACATTGTGTTCTCTCTGCACCGGTTATAACGATTCTCTAGATAACATTTCTTGTGCAAGCGATGAACTGGCTTCGTATGGCTGCCCTGCGTCCACTGATCTATCTCGGATTGGGAACCAGTTCTACCACAACTGCTGCACGTGAATCATCGCACATCACGATATCTGGGAGAACGAATACTCAATTCTAAAATTCAGATTCATGGTATTAACATCGGCTGAGAGCACGGGAGGAGGAGGGAGAGAGGAGAATGGAGAGAAAGAAAGAGCGAGAAGGGAGGGAAGGAGAGAGAGAGATGCAGAAGAAGAGAGAGAAGGATCCGGATAGATAAGGAGA
>JASTWF010000834.1:175893-181330 GCA_030390025.1 Squalus acanthias
AGAGAGGAATGGAGAGAGAGAGAGAGGTGGAGATTGAGAGGGGTGGAGAGGGAAAGATGGAGGGAGAGAGAGAAGGAGGGAGGGAGAGAGATATGGAGGGAGAGAGAGATGGAAGGATGGAGAGAGAGGGATGGACAGAGAGAGGGATGGAGAGAGAGAGCAGGGAATGGGGAAAGAGCGAGGGATGGAGAGAGAGCGGGGGATGGAGAGAGAGAGGGAGAGATGGAGAGAGACAGACGGAGAGCGAGAGACGAAGGGACGGAGAAAGTGAGGCGGAGAGAGTCAGACGGAGAGAGAGAGACGGGGAGAGAGAGAGAGACGTGGAGAGGGAGAGAGAGATAGAGAGAGGGAGGGAGAGAGAGATAGAGAGAGGGAGGGGAGAGAGATAGAGAGAGATAGAGAGGGAGAGGGACAGAGAGGGGAGAGCGAGAGAGCAAGACAGAGAGAGTAAGGGAGAGATGGAAAGAGAGAGAGACAGAGAGAGAGCGTGGAAGGGAGAGATGGAGAGAGAGAGAGCAAAAGACAGAGAGAGAGAGAGGAAAGGAGAGATGGAGAGAGGGAGGGTGGAAGGGAGAGATGGAGAGAGAGAGAGCAAAAGACAGAGAGAGAGAGAGAGGAAAGGAGAGATGGAGAGAGGGAGGGTGGAAGGGAGAGAGGGAGGGTGGAAGGGAGAGAGGGAGGGTGGAAGGGAGAGATGGAGAGAGAGAGAGCAAAAGACAGAGAGAGAGAGAGGAAAGGAGAGATGGAGAGAGGGAGGGTGGAAGGGAGAGAGGGAGGGTGGAAGGGAGAGAGGGAGGGTGGAAGGGAGAGAGGGAGGGTGGAAGGGAGAGAGGGAGGGTGGAAGGGAGAGAGGGAGGGTGGGAGAGAGGAAGGGAGGGAGGGAGGGAGGGAGGGTGGAAGGGAGGGAGGGAGGGTGGAAGGGGGAGATGGAGAGAGGGAGGGTGGCAGGGAGAGAGGGAGAGAAGGAGGGTGGAAGGGAGGGAGGGAGGGAGGGAGGGAGGGTGGAAGGGAGAGATGGAGAGATGGAGGGTGGAAGGGAGAGATGGAGAGATGGAGGGTGGAAGGGAGAGCTGGAGAGAGGGAGGCTGGAAGGGAGAGAGGGAGGGTGGAAGGGAGAGAGGGAGGGTGGAAGGGAGAGATGGAGAGAGGGAGGCTGGAAGGGAGAGATGGAGAGGTACCTACTGGTTCTGGTAACACAGCGGCTCCGCGACACAAAGTTCTGCCGCGTCCATCCAGCTGCTGGCTGCGCTCGGCAATGACAGAGAGACAGAGAGAGGGAGCGGAGCGGAGTCCAGCCCAGCCCAGCGCTCACTCTGCACTCGCACCAACCACAGCCCGGCTCCCCGCGCCTGCCCCTGGGGAGGGGCGAGCAGCAACATCAGCCACCCACAGGACACAGAGCCCCACCCACAGGACACAGAGCCCCACCCACAGGACACAGAGCCCCACCCACAGGACGTAGAGCCCCACCCACAGGACACAGAGCCCCACCCACAGGACGTAGAGCCCCACCCACAGGACACAGAGCCCCACCCACAGGACACAGAGCCCCACCCACAGGACACAGAGCCCCACCCACAGGACACAGAGCCCCACCCACAGGACACAGAGCCACACCCACAGGACACAACCCCACCCACAGGACACAGAGCCCCACCCACAGGACACAACCCCACCCACAGGACACAGAGCCCCACCCACAGGACACAGAGCCCCACCCACAGGACGTAGAGCCCCACCCACAGGACACAGAGCCCCACCCACAGGACACAGAGCCCCACCCACAGGACACAGAGCCCCACCCACAGGACACAGAGCCCCACCCACAGGACACAGAGCCCCACCCACAGGACACAGCCCCACCCACAGGACACAGAGCCCCACCCACAGGACACAACCCCACCCACAGGACACAGAGCCCCACCCACAGGACACAACCCCACCCACAGGACACAGAGCCCCACCCACAGGACACAACCCCACCCACAGGACACAACCCCACCCACAGGACACAGAGCCCCGCCCACAGGGCCAGAACCCCACCCACAGGACACAGCACCACCCACAGGACACAGAGCCCCACCCACAGGACACAACCCCACCCACAGGACACAGAGCCCCGCCCACAGTGCCAGAACCCCACCCACAGGACACAGAGCCCCACCCACAGGGACACACGACCCAGAGCCCCTGGGGAAAAGGGATACCCCCAGACATAAACCCCCAGACATAAACCCCCCAGACATAAACCCCCCAGACATAAACCCCTACAGACATAAACCCCCCAGACATAAACCCCCGAGACATAAACCCCCAGACATAAAACCCCCAGACATAAACCCCTACAGACATAAACCCCCCAGACATAAACCCCCAGACAAAACCCCCCCAGACATAAACCCCCCAGACATAAACACCCCCAGACATAAACACCCCAGACATAACCCCCCAGACATAAACCCCCCAGACATAAACCCCCCAGACATAAACCCCCCAGACATAAACCCCCCAGACATAAACCCCCAGACATAAACCCCCCAGACATAAACCCCCAGACATAAACCCCTCAGACATAAACCCCCCCAGACATAAACCCCCAGACATAAACACCCCCAGACATAACCCCCCCAGACATAAACCCCCCAGACATAAACCCCACAGACATAAACCCCCAGACATAAACACCCCCAGACATAAAACCCCAGACATAACCCCCCCAGCCATAAACCCCCCAGACATAAACCCCCTACAGACATAAACCACCAGACATAAACCCCCCAGACATAATCCCCAGACATAACCCCCCCAGCCATAAACCCCCCAGACATAAACCCCTACAGACTTAAACCCCCCCAGACATAAACCCCCCCAGACATAATCCCCAGACATAACCCCCCCAGACATAACCCCACCAGACATAAACCCCTACAGAAATAAATCCCCAGACATAACCCCCAGACATAAACCCCCCAGACATAAACCCCACCCAGACATAAACCCCAGACATAAACCCCTACAGACATGAACCCCCCCAGACATAAACCCCCCCAGACATAAACCCCCCCAGACATAAACCCCCCAGACATAAACCCCCCAGACATAAACCCCTACAGACATAAACCCCCCAGACATAAACCCCCCAGACATAAACCCCTACAGACATAAACCCCCCAGACAATACCCCCCCAGACATAAACCCCCACAGACATAAACCCCCCCGTCATAAAGCCCCCCAGACATAAACCCCCAGACAGAAACCACTACAGACATAAACACCCCACACATAAAGCCCCCACACATAAACCCATCAGACATAAACCCCCACACACATAAACCCCCCAGACATAAACCCCCCAGACATAAACCCCTCAGACATAATCCCCCCAGACATAACCCTCCCAGACATAAACCCCTCAGACATAAAACCCCCACATATAAACCCCCAGACATAAACCTCCCACAGTTATAAATCCCCCAGACATAAACCCCCCCAGATATAATCCCCCCAGACATAAACCACCCCCAGACATAAACAACCCCACACATAAATCCCCCAGACATAAATCCCCAGACATAGACCCCCAGACATAAACCCCCCAGACATAAACCCCCAGACATAAACCCCCACAGACATAAACCCCCCCACACATAAACACCCCAGACATAAACCACCCCGACACATAAAGCCCCAGACATAAACCCCCCCCAGACATAAACTCCACAGACATAAACCCCCAGACATAAAACCCCCGCCATAAACCCCCCAGCCATAAACACCCCAGACATAAACACCCCCAGACATAAACAACCCAGACATAAACCCACTCAGACATAAACACCCCCAGACATAAACCACCCAGACATAAACCCCCCAGACATAAACCCACCAGACATAAACCCCTCAGACATAAACCCCCACAGACAGAAACCCCCCCAGACATAAACCCCTCAGACATAAACCCCCCCAGACATAAACACCCCGATATAAACCCCCCAGAGATAAACCCCCCAGATATAAACACCCCAGACATAAACACCGCAGACATAAACCCCCCCAGACATAAACCCCTCAGACATAAACCCCCCCACACATAAACCCCCCAGACATAAAACCCCCAGATATAAACCCCCAGACATAACCCCCCCAGATATAAACCCCCCAGACATAAAACTCCCCAGACATAAATCCCCCCACACATAAGCCCCCCAAGACATAAACCCCCCCAGACATAAACCCACCAGGCATAAATCCCCCAGACATAAACCCCCCAGATATAAACACCCCAGACATAAACCCCCCCAGATATAAACCCCAGACATAAACCGCCCCAGACATAAATGCCCACAGACATAATCCCCCCAGACATAAATCCAGCAGGCATAAACCCCCCAGACATAAACCCCCCAGATATAAACACCCCAGATATAAACCTCCCCAGACATAAATGCCCACAGACATAAACCCCCCAGACATAAACCCCCCCAGACATAAACCCCCAGACATATACCCCAACACACATAAACCCCCAGACATAAACCCCCCCAGACATAAACCCCCCAGACATAAACCACCCTGACACATAAACCCTCAGACATAAACCCCCCAGACATAAACCCCCCAGACAAAACCCCCAGACATAAAACCCCCAGCCATAAACACCCCCAGACATAAACCTCCAGACATAAACACCCCCAGACATAAACACCCACATACATAAACCCCCCAGACAAAACCCCCAGACATAAAACCCCCAGCCATAAACCCCCCAGCCATAAACACCCCAGACATAAACCCCACAGACATAAACACCCCAGACATAAACACCGCAGACATAAACCCCCCCAGACATAAATCCCTCAGACATAAACCCCATCACACATAACCCCCCAGACATAACCCCCCCAGATATAAACCCCCCAGACATAAACCTCTCCAGACATAAATACACCAGACAGAAACCCCCCAGACATAAAGCCCCCAGATATAAACCCCTAGATATAAACCCCCACAGACATAAACCCACCAGACATAAACATCCCAGACATAAAACCCCCAGACATAAACCCACCACACATAAGCCCTCCAGACATAAACCCCCCAGACATAAACCCCGAGACATAAACCCCCCAGATATAAACCCCCCAGACATAAACCCCCCCAAAATAAAGCCCCCAGACATAAACCTCCCCAGACATAAAGCCCCGCAGACATAAATCCCCCCAGACATAAACCCCCAGACATAAACCCCCCCAGACATATACCCCCAGACATAAACCCACACACATATAAACCCCCAGACATAAAACCCCCCTGACATAAAGCCCCCGACAAAGCCCCCCAGTCATAAACCCCCAGACATAAACCCCCAGACATAAACCCCCCAGACATAAACACCCCAGACATAAACACCGCAGACATAAACCCCCCAGACATAAA
>JASTWF010000835.1:0-20000 GCA_030390025.1 Squalus acanthias
ATGTGTCAGTGAGTGTGTCAGTGAATGTGTCAGTGGGAGTGTCAATGGGAGTGTCAGTGAGAGTGTCTGTGGGTGTGTCAGTGAGTGTGTCAGAGAGTGTGTCGGCGGGAGTGTCAGTGGGTGTGTCAGTGGGTGTGTCAGTGAGTGTGTCAGTGGGATGTCTGTGGGTGTGTCAGTGGGAGTGTCAGTGAGTGTGTCAGTGAGTGTGTCAGTGAATGTGTCAGTGGGAGTGTCAGTGGGAGTGTCAGTGAGTGTGTCAGTGGGTGTGTCAGTGAGTGTGTCAGTGGGCATGTCAGTGGGTGTGTCAGTGGGTGTGTCAGTGGGTGTGTCAGTGAGTGTGTCAGTGAGTGTGTCAGTGGGGTGTCAGTGCATGTGTCAGTGAGTGTATCAGAGAGTGTGTCAGTGGGTGTGTCAGTGAATGAGTCAGTGAGTGTGTCAGCGGGAGTGTCAGTGAATGAGTCAGTGAGTGTGTCAGTGGGAGTGTCAATGAGTGTGTCAGTGAGTGTGTCAGTGAGTGTGTCAGTGAGTGTGGCAGTGGGTGTGTCAGTGGGTGTGTCAGTGAGTGTGTCAGTGAGTGTGTCAGCGGGAGTGTCAGTGAATGAGTCAGTGAGTGTATCAGTGAGTGTGTCAGCGGGAGTGTCAGTGAATGAGTCAGTGAGTGTATCAGTGAGTGTGTCAGCAGGAGTGTAAGTGAGTGCGTCAATGAGTGTGTCAGTGAGTGTCTCCGTGAGTGAGTCAGTGAGTGTGTCAGTGAGTGTGTCAGTGGGGGTGTTAATGAATGAGTCAGTGGGAGTGTCAATGAGTGTGTCAGTGAGTCTGTCCATGGGAGTGTCAGTGAGTGTGTCAGTGGGTGTGTCAGTGGGTGTGTCAGTGGGTGTGTCAGTAGGTGTGTCAGTGAGTGTCTTAATGCGTGTGTCAGTGAGTGTGTCAGTGATTGTGTCAGCTAGTGAGTCAGCTGGTGTGTCAGTGGGTGTGTCAGTGACTGTGTTAGTGGGGTGTCTGTGGGTGTGTCAGTGGGAGTGTCAGTGAGTGTGTCAGTGAGTGTGTCAGTGAGTGTGTCAGTGGGAGTGTCACTGGGAGTGTCAGTGAGTGTGTCAGCGGGTGTGTCATTGAGTGTGTCAGTGGGCGTGTCAGTGGACATGTCAGTGGGTGTGTCAGTGTGTGTGTCAGTGGGTGTGTCATTGAGTGTGTCAGTGGGGTGTCAGTGAGTGTGTCAGTGAGTGTGTCAGTGAGTGTGTCAAGGAGTGTGTCAGTGAGTGTGTCAGTGGGAGTGTCAGTGAGTGTCAGTGGGTGTGTCAGTGGGTGTGTCACTGGGTGTGTCAGTGGGTGTATCAGTAGGTGTGCCAGTGGGTGTGTCAGTAAGTGTCTCAATGAGTGTGTCAGAGAGTGTGTCAGTGAGTGTGTCAGCTGGTGTGTCAGCTGGTGTGTCAGTGGGTTTGTCAGTGAGTGTGTCAGCTGGTGTGTCAGTGAATGTGTCACTGGGTGCGTCAGTGGGTGTGTAAGTGAGTGTGTCAGTGAGTGTCTCAGTGAGTGTGAGAGGGTGTGTCAGAGGGTGTGTCAGAGGGTGTGTCAGTGGGCATGTCAGTGGGTGTGTCAGTGGGTGTGTCAGTGGGCGTGTCAGTGAGTGTGTCAGTGAGTGTGTCAGTGGGGTGTCAGTGCGTGTGTCAGTGAGTGTATCAGAGAGTGTGTCAGTGGGTGTGTCAGTGAATGAGTCAGTGAGTGTGTCAGCGGCAGTGTCAGTGAATGAGTCAGTGAGTGTGTCAGTGGGAGTGTCAATGAGTGTGTCAGTGAGTGTGTCAGTGAGTGTGTCAGTGGGTGTGTCAGTGGGTGTGTCAGTGGGTGTGTCAGTGAGTGTGTCAGTGAGTGTTTCAGCGGGAGTGTCAGTGAATGAGTCAGTGAGTGTATCAGTGAGTGTGTCAGCAGGAGTGTCAGTGAATGAGTCAGTGAGTGTATCAGTGAGTGTGTCAGCGGGAGTGTAAGTGAGTGTGTCAATGAGTGTGTCAGTGAGTGTCTCCGTGAGTGAGTCAGTGAGTGTGTCAGTGAGTGTGTCAGTGGGGGTGTCAATGAATGAGTCAGTGGGAGTGTCAGTGAGTGTGTCAGTGAGTGTGTCAGTGGGTGTGTCAGTGAGTGTGTCAGTGAGTCTGTCCAAGGGAGTGTCAGTGAGTGTGTCAGTGGGTGTGTTAGTGGGTCTGTCAGTAGGTTTGTCAGCAGGTGTGTCAGTGAGTGTCTTAATGCGTGTGTCAGTGAGTGTGTCAGTGAGTGTGTCAGTGATTGTGTCAGCTGGTGTGTCAGCTGGTGTGTCAGTGGGTGTGTCAGTGACTGTGTCAATGGGGTGTCTGTGGGTGTGTCAGTGGGAGTGTCAGTGAGTGTGTCAGTGAGTGTGTCAGTGAGTGTGTCAGTGGGAGTGTCACTGGGAGTGTGTCAGTGAGTGTGTCAGTGGGTGTGTCAGTGAGTGTGTCAGTGAGTCTGTCCAAGGGAGTGTCAGTGAGTGTGTCAGTGGGTGTGTCAGTGGGTCTGTCAGTAGGTGTGTCAGCAGGTGTGTCAGCAGGTGTGTCAGTGATTGTGTCAGCTGGTGTGTCAGCGGGAGTGTAAGTGAGTGTGTCAATGAGTGTGTCAGTGAGTGTCTCAGTGAGTGAGTCAGTGAGTGTATCAGAGAGTGTGTCAGTGGGTGTGTCAGTGAATGAGTCAGTGAGTGTGTCAGCGGCAGTGTCAGTGAATGAGTCAGTGAGTGTGTCAGTCGGAGTGTCAATGAGTGTGTCAGTGAGTGTGTCAGTGAGTGTGTCAGTGGGCGTGTCAGTGGGTCTGTCAGTGGGTGTGTCAGTGAGTGTGTCAGTGAGTGTGTCAGCGGGAGTGTCAGTGAATGAGTCAGTGAGTGTATCAGTGAGTGTGTCAGCAGGAGTGTCAGTGAATGAGTCAGTGAGTGTATTAGTGAGTGTGTCAGCGGGAGTGTAAGTGAGTGTGTCAATGAGTGTGTCAGTGAGTGTCTCCGTGAGTGAGTCACTGAGTGTGTCAGTGAGTGTGTCAGTGGGGGTGTCAATGAATGAGTCAGTGGGAGTGTCAGTGAGTGTGTCAGTGAGTGTGTCAGTGGGTGTGTCAGTGAGTGTGTCAGTGAGTCTGTCCAAGGGAGTGTCAGTGAGTGTGTCAGTGGGTGTGTCAGTGGGTCTGTCAGTAGGTTTGTCAGCAGGTGTGTCAGTGAGTGTCTTAATGCGTGTGTCAGTGAGTGTGTCAGTGAGTGTGTCAGTGATTGTGTCAGCTGGTGTGTCAGCTGGTGTGTCAGTGGGTGTGTCAGTGACTGTGTCAATGGGGTGTCTGTGAGTGTGTCAGTGGGAGTGTCACTGGGAGTGTGTCAGTGAGTGTGTCAGTGGGTGTGTCAGTGAGTGTGTCAGTGAGTCTGTCCAAGGGAGTGTCAGTGAGTGTGTCAGTGGGTGTGTCAGTGGGTCTGTCAGTAGGTGTGTCAGCAGGTGTGTCAGCAGGTGTGTCAGTGATTGTGTCAGCTGGTGTGTCAGCGGGAGTGTAAGTGAGTGTGTCAATGAGTGTGTCAGTGAGTGTCTCAGTGAGTGAGTCAGTGAGTGTGTCAGTGAGTGTGTCAGTGGGGGTGTCAATGAATGAGTCAGTGGGAGTGTCAGTGAGTGTGTCAGTGAGTGTGTCAGTGGGTGTGTCAGTGAGTGTGTCAGTGAGTCTGTCCAAGGGTGTGTCAGTGGGTCTGTCAGTAGGTGTGTCAGCAGGTGTGTCAGTGAGTGTCTTAATGTGTGTGTCAGTGAGTGTGTCAGTGAGTGTGTCAGTGATTGTGTCAGCTGGTGTGTCAGCTGGTGTGTCAGTGGGTGTGTCAGTGACTGTGTCAGTGGGGTGTCTGTGGGTGTGTCAGTGGGAGTGTCAGTGAGTGTGTCAGTGAGTGTGTCAGTGAGTGTGTCAGTGGGAGTGTCACTGGGAGTGTCAGTGAGTGTGTCAGTGGGTGTGTCATTGAGTGTGTCAGTGGGCGTGTCAGTGGACGTGTCAGTGGGTGTGTCAGTGTGTGTGTCAGTGGGTGTGTCATTGAGTGTGTCAGTGGGGTGTCAGTGAGTGTGTCAGTGAGTGTGTCAGTGAGTGTGTCAAGGAGTGTGTCAGTGAGTGTGTCAGTGGGAGTGTCAGTGAGTGTGTTAGTGGGTGTGTCAGTGGGTGTGTCAGTGGGTGTATCAGTAGGTGTGTCAGTGGGTGTGTCAGTGAGTGTCTCAATGAGTGTGTCAGAGAGTGTGTCAGTGAGTGTGTCAGCTGGTGTGTCAGCTGGTGTGTCAGTGGGTTTGTCAGTGAGTGTGTCAGCTGGTGTGTCAGTGAATGTGTCAGTGGGTGCGTCAGTGGGTGTGTAAGTGAGTGTGTCAGTGAGTGTCTCAGTGAGTGTGTTAGAGGGTGTGTCAGTGAGTGTGTCAATGGGAGTGTCAGTGAGTGTGTCAGTGGGTGTGTCAGTGAGTGTATCAGTGAGTGTGTCAGTGGGTGTCTCAGTGGGTGTCTCAGTGGGTGTCTCAGTGGTTGTCTCAGTGGGTGTCTCAGTGTGTGTGTCAGTCAGTGTGGCAGTTAGTGTGTCAGTGAGTGTGTCCGTGGGAGTGTCAGTGGGTGTGTAAGTTGGAGTGTCCGTGGGTGTGTCAGTGGGTGTGTCAGTGAGTCTGTCAGTAGTGTGTCAGTGGGTGTGTCAGTGGGTGTGTCAGTGGGTGTGTCAGTGGGAGTATCAGTGAGTGTGTCAGTGAGTGTGTCAGTGAATGTGTCAGTGGGAGTGTCAGTGGGAGTGTCAGTGAGTGTGTCAGTGGGTGTGTCAGTGAGTGTGTCAGTGGGCATGTCAGTGGGTGTGTCAGTGGGTGTGTCAGTGGGTGTGTCAGTGAGTGTGTCAGTGAGTGTGTCAGTGGGGTGTCAGTGCATGTGTCAGTGAGTGTATCAGAGAGTGTGTCAGTGGGTGTGTCAGTGAATGAGTCAGTGAGTGTGTCAGCGGGAGTGTCAGTGAATGAGTCAGTGAGTGTGTCAGTGGGAGTGTCAATGAGTGTGTCAGTGAGTGTGTCAGTGAGTGTGTCAGTGAGTGTGGCAGTGGGTGTGTCAGTGGGTGTGTCAGTGAGTGTGTCAGTGAGTGTGTCAGCGGGAGTGTCAGTGAATGAGTCAGTGAGTGTATCAGTGAGTGTGTCAGCGGGAGTGTCAGTGAATGAGTCAGTGAGTGTATCAGTGAGTGTGTCAGCAGGAGTGTAAGTGAGTGCGTCAATGAGTGTGTCAGTGAGTGTCTCCGTGAGTGAGTCAGTGAGTGTGTCAGTGAGTGTGTCAGTGGGGGTGTTAATGAATGAGTCAGTGGGAGTGTCAATGAGTGTGTCAGTGAGTCTGTCCATGGGAGTGTCAGTGAGTGTGTCAGTGGGTGTGTCAGTGGGTGTGTCAGTGGGTGTGTCAGTAGGTGTGTCAGTGAGTGTCTTAATGTGTGTGTCAGTGAGTGTGTCAGTGATTGTGTCAGCTAGTGAGTCAGCTGGTGTGTCAGTGGGTGTGTCAGTGACTGTGTTAGTGGGGTGTCTGTGGGTGTGTCAGTGGGAGTGTCAGTGAGTGTGTCAGTGAGTGTGTCAGTGAGTGTGTCAGTGGGAGTGTCACTGGGAGTGTCAGTGAGTGTGTCAGCGGGTGTGTCATTGAGTGTGTCAGTGGGCGTGTCAGTGGACATGTCAGTGGGTGTGTCAGTGTGTGTGTCAGTGGGTGTGTCATTGAGTGTGTCAGTGGGGTGTCAGTGAGTGTGTCAGTGAGTGTGTCAGTGAGTGTGTCAAGGAGTGTGTCAGTGAGTGTGTCAGTGGGAGTGTCAGTGAGTGTCAGTGGGTGTGTCAGTGGGTGTGTCACTGGGTGTGTCAGTGGGTGTATCAGTAGGTGTGCCAGTGGGTGTGTCAGTAAGTGTCTCAATGAGTGTGTCAGAGAGTGTGTCAGTGAGTGTGTCAGCTGGTGTGTCAGCTGGTGTGTCAGTGGGTTTGTCAGTGAGTGTGTCAGCTGGTGTGTCAGTGAATGTGTCACTGGGTGCGTCAGTGGGTGTGTAAGTGAGTGTGTCAGTGAGTGTCTCAGTGAGTGTGAGAGGGTGTGTCAGAGGGTGTGTCAGAGGGTGTGTCAGTGGGCATGTCAGTGGGTGTGTCAGTGGGTGTGTCAGTGGGCGTGTCAGTGAGTGTGTCAGTGAGTGTGTCAGTGGGGTGTCAGTGCGTGTGTCAGTGAGTGTATCAGAGAGTGTGTCAGTGGGTGTGTCAGTGAATGAGTCAGTGAGTGTGTCAGCGGCAGTGTCAGTGAATGAGTCAGTGAGTGTGTCAGTGGGAGTGTCAATGAGTGTGTCAGTGAGTGTGTCAGTGAGTGTGTCAGTGGGTGTGTCAGTGGGTGTGTCAGTGGGTGTGTCAGTGAGTGTGTCAGTGAGTGTTTCAGCGGGAGTGTCAGTGAATGAGTCAGTGAGTGTATCAGTGAGTGTGTCAGCAGGAGTGTCAGTGAATGAGTCAGTGAGTGTATCAGTGAGTGTGTCAGCGGGAGTGTAAGTGAGTGTGTCAATGAGTGTGTCAGTGAGTGTCTCCGTGAGTGAGTCAGTGAGTGTGTCAGTGAGTGTGTCAGTGGGGGTGTCAATGAATGAGTCAGTGGGAGTGTCAGTGAGTGTGTCAGTGAGTGTGTCAGTGGGTGTGTCAGTGAGTGTGTCAGTGAGTCTGTCCAAGGGAGTGTCAGTGAGTGTGTCAGTGGGTGTGTTAGTGGGTCTGTCAGTAGGTTTGTCAGCAGGTGTGTCAGTGAGTGTCTTAATGCGTGTGTCAGTGAGTGTGTCAGTGAGTGTGTCAGTGATTGTGTCAGCTGGTGTGTCAGCTGGTGTGTCAGTGGGTGTGTCAGTGACTGTGTCAATGGGGTGTCTGTGGGTGTGTCAGTGGGAGTGTCAGTGAGTGTGTCAGTGAGTGTGTCAGTGAGTGTGTCAGTGGGAGTGTCACTGGGAGTGTGTCAGTGAGTGTGTCAGTGGGTGTGTCAGTGAGTGTGTCAGTGAGTCTGTCCAAGGGAGTGTCAGTGAGTGTGTCAGTGGGTGTGTCAGTGGGTCTGTCAGTAGGTGTGTCAGCAGGTGTGTCAGCAGGTGTGTCAGTGATTGTGTCAGCTGGTGTGTCAGCGGGAGTGTAAGTGAGTGTGTCAATGAGTGTGTCAGTGAGTGTCTCAGTGAGTGAGTCAGTGAGTGTATCAGAGAGTGTGTCAGTGGGTGTGTCAGTGAATGAGTCAGTGAGTGTGTCAGCGGCAGTGTCAGTGAATGAGTCAGTGAGTGTGTCAGTCGGAGTGTCAATGAGTGTGTCAGTGAGTGTGTCAGTGAGTGTGTCAGTGGGCGTGTCAGTGGGTCTGTCAGTGGGTGTGTCAGTGAGTGTGTCAGTGAGTGTGTCAGCGGGAGTGTCAGTGAATGAGTCAGTGAGTGTATCAGTGAGTGTGTCAGCAGGAGTGTCAGTGAATGAGTCAGTGAGTGTATTAGTGAGTGTGTCAGCGGGAGTGTAAGTGAGTGTGTCAATGAGTGTGTCAGTGAGTGTCTCCGTGAGTGAGTCAATGAGTGTGTCAGTGAGTGTGTCAGTGGGGGTGTCAATGAATGAGTCAGTGGGAGTGTCAGTGAGTGTGTCAGTGAGTGTGTCAGTGGGTGTGTCAGTGAGTGTGTCAGTGAGTCTGTCCAAGGGAGTGTCAGTGAGTGTGTCAGTGGGTGTGTCAGTGGGTCTGTCAGTAGGTTTGTCAGCAGGTGTGTCAGTGAGTGTCTTAATGCGTGTGTCAGTGAGTGTGTCAGTGAGTGTGTCAGTGATTGTGTCAGCTGGTGTGTCAGCTGGTGTGTCAGTGGGTGTGTCAGTGACTGTGTCAATGGGGTGTCTGTGAGTGTGTCAGTGGGAGTGTCACTGGGAGTGTGTCAGTGAGTGTGTCAGTGGGTGTGTCAGTGAGTGTGTCAGTGAGTCTGTCCAAGGGAGTGTCAGTGAGTGTGTCAGTGGGTGTGTCAGTGGGTCTGTCAGTAGGTGTGTCAGCAGGTGTGTCAGCAGGTGTGTCAGTGATTGTGTCAGCTGGTGTGTCAGCGGGAGTGTAAGTGAGTGTGTCAATGAGTGTGTCAGTGAGTGTCTCAGTGAGTGAGTCAGTGAGTGTGTCAGTGAGTGTGTCAGTGGGGGTGTCAATGAATGAGTCAGTGGGAGTGTCAGTGAGTGTGTCAGTGAGTGTGTCAGTAGGTGTGTCAGTGAGTGTGTCAGTGAGTCTGTCCAAGGGTGTGTCAGTGGGTCTGTCAGTAGGTGTGTCAGCAGGTGTGTCAGTGAGTGTCTTAATGTGTGTGTCAGTGAGTGTGTCAGTGAGTGTGTCAGTGATTGTGTCAGCTGGTGTGTCAGCTGGTGTGTCAGTGGGTGTGTCAGTGACTGTGTCAGTGGGGTGTCTGTGGGTGTGTCAGTGGGAGTGTCAGTGAGTGTGTCAGTGAGTGTGTCAGTGAGTGTGTCAGTGGGAGTGTCACTGGGAGTGTCAGTGAGTGTGTCAGTGGGTGTGTCATTGAGTGTGTCAGTGGGCGTGTCAGTGGACGTGTCAGTGGGTGTGTCAGTGTGTGTGTCAGTGGGTGTGTCATTGAGTGTGTCAGTGGGGTGTCAGTGAGTGTGTCAGTGAGTGTGTCAGTGAGTGTGTCAAGGAGTGTGTCAGTGAGTGTGTCAGTGGGAGTGTCAGTGAGTGTGTTAGTGGGTGTGTCAGTGGGTGTGTCAGTGGGTGTATCAGTAGGTGTGTCAGTGGGTGTGTCAGTGAGTGTCTCAATGAGTGTGTCAGAGAGTGTGTCAGTGAGTGTGTCAGCTGGTGTGTCAGCTGGTGTGTCAGTGGGTTTGTCAGTGAGTGTGTCAGCTGGTGTGTCAGTGAATGTGTCAGTGGGTGCGTCAGTGGGTGTGTAAGTGAGTGTGTCAGTGAGTGTCTCAGTGAGTGTGTTAGAGGGTGTGTCAGTGAGTGTGTCAATGGGAGTGTCAGTGAGTGTGTCAGTGGGTGTGTCAGTGAGTGTATCAGTGAGTGTGTCAGTGGGTGTCTCAGTGGGTGTCTCAGTGGGTGTCTCAGTGGTTGTCTCAGTGGGTGTCTCAGTGTGTGTGTCAGTCAGTGTGGCAGTTAGTGTGTCAGTGAGTGTGTCCGTGGGAGTGTCAGTGGGTGTGTAAGTTGGAGTGTCCGTGGGTGTGTCAGTGGGTGTGTCAGTGAGTCTGTCAGTAGTGTGTCAGTGGGTGTGTCAGTGGGTGTGTCAGTGGGTGTGTCAGTGGGAGTATCAGTGAGTGTGTCAGTAGTTTGTCAGTGGTTGTGTCAGTGGGTGTGTCAGTGGGTGTGTCAGTGGGGGTGTCAGTGGGAGTGTCCGTGGGAGTGTCAGTCGTTGTGTCAATGGGATTGTCAGTGGGTTGTCAGTGGGAGTGTCAGTGGGAGTGTTACTGAGTGTGTCAGTGGGCATGTCAGTGAGTGTGTCAGTGGGTGTGTCAGTGGGTGTGTCAGTGGGCATGTCAGTGAGTGTGTCAGTGGGTGTGTCAGTGAGTGCGTCACTGAGAGTGTCAGTGAGTGCGTCACTGAGTGTGTCAGTGAGTCTGTCAGTGAGTGTGTCAGTGGGAGTGTCAGTGGGAGTGTCAGTGAGTGTGTCAGTGAGTGTGTCAGCGGCTGTCTCAGTGGGTGTGTCAGTGGGTGTGTCAGTGAGTGCGTCACTGAGTGTGTCAGTGAGTCTGTCAGTGAGTGTGTCAGTGGGAGTGTCAGTGGGAGTGTCAGTGAGTGTGTCAGTGAGTGTGTCAGCGGCAGTCTCAGTGGGTGTGTCAGTGGGTGTGTCTGTCAGTGTGTCATTGGGATGTCTGTGGGTGTGTCAGTGAGTGTCAGTGAGTGTATCAATGAGTGTGTCAGTGAGTGCGTCAGTGAGTGTGCCAGCTGGTGTGTCAGCTGGTGTGTCAGTGGGTTTGTCAGTGAGTATGTCAGCTGGTGTGTCAGTGAATGTGTCAGTGGGTGCGTCAGTGGGTGTGTCAGTGAGTGTGTCAGTGAGTGTCTCAGTGAGTGTGTCAGAGGGTGTTGCAGAGTGTGTGTCAGAGGGTGTGTCAGAGGGTATGTCAGTGGGAGGGTCAGAGAGTGTGTCTGTGGGTGTGTCAGTGAGTGTGTCAGTGAGACTGTCAGTGAGTGTGTCAGTGAGTGTGGCAGTGGGTGTGTCAGTGGGTGTGTCAGTGAGTGTGTCAGTGAGTGTGTCAGCGGGAGTGTCAGTGAATGAGTCAGTGAGTGTATCAGTGAGTGTGTCAGCGGGAGTGTCAGTGAATGAGTCAGTGAGTGTATCAGTGAGTGTGTCAGCGGGAGTGTAAGTGAGTGTGTAAATGAGTGTGTCAGTGAGTGTCTCAGTGAGTGTGTCAGTGAGTGTCAGTGAGTGTGTCAGTGGGTGTGTCAGTGATTGTGTCAGTAAGTGTGTCGGTGGGTGTGTCAGTGAGTGTGTCATTGAGTCTGTCCATGGGAGTGTCAGTGGGTGTGTCAGTGGGTGTGTCAGTGGGTGTGTCAGTAGGTGTGTCAGTAGGTGTGTCAGCTGGTGCGTCAGTGGGTGTGTCAGTGTATGTGTCAGCTGGTGTGTCACTGAATGTGTCAGTGGGTGCGTCAGTCGGTGTGTCAGTGAGTGTGTCAGTGAGAGTGTCAGAGGGTGTGTCAGAGGGTGTGTCAGAGGGTGTGTCTGTGAGTGTGTCAGTGGGTGTGGAAGTGAGTGTGTCAGTGAATGTGTCAGTGGGAGTGTCAGTGAGTGTGTCTGTGGGTGTGTCAGTGGGTGTGTCAGTGAGTGTGTCAGTGGGGTGTCTGTGGGTGTGTCAGTGGGAGTGTCAGTGAGTGTGTCAGTGAGTGTGTCAGTGGGACTGTCAGTGGGAGTGTCAGTGAGTGTGTCAGTGGGTGTGTCAGTGAGTGTGTCAGTGGGCGTGTCAGTGGGTGTGTCAGTGGGTGTGTCAGTGAGTGTGTCAGTGGGGTGTCAGTGAGTGTGTCAGTGAGTGTGTCAGTGAGTGTGTCAGTGGGAGTGTCAGTGAGTGTGTCAGTGGGTGTGTCAGTGTTTGTGTCAGTGGGTGTGCCAGTGGATGTGTCAATGAGTGTCCCAGTGGGTGTGTCAGTGGGCGTGTCAGTGGGTGTGTCAGTGGGCGTGTCAGTGGGTGTGTCAGTGGGTGTGTCAGTGGGTGTGTCAGTGGGTGTGTCAGTAGGTGTGTCAGTGAGTGTCTTAATGCGTGTGTCAGTGAGTGTGTCAGTGATTGTGTCAGCTAGTGAGTCAGCTGGTGTGTCAGTGGGTGTGTCAGTGACTGTGTTAGTGGGGTGTCTGTGGGTGTGTCAGTGGGAGTGTCAGTGAGTGTGTCAGTGAGTGTGTCAGTGAGTGTGTCAGTGGGAGTGTCACTGGGAGTGTCAGTGAGTGTGTCAGCGGGTGTGTCATTGAGTGTGTCAGTGGGCGTGTCAGTGGACATGTCAGTGGGTGTGTCAGTGTGTGTGTCAGTGGGTGTGTCATTGAGTGTGTCAGTGGGGTGTCAGTGAGTGTGTCAGTGAGTGTGTCAGTGAGTGTGTCAAGGAGTGTGTCAGTGAGTGTGTCAGTGGGAGTGTCAGTGAGTGTGTCAGTGGGTGTGTCAGTGGGTGTGTCACTGGGTGTGTCAGTGGGTGTATCAGTAGGTGTGTCAGTGGGTGTGTCAGTAAGTGTCTCAATGAGTGTGTCAGAGAGTGTGTCAGTGAGTGTGTCAGCTGGTGTGTCAGCTGGTGTGTCAGTGGGTTTGTCAGTGAGTGTGTCAGCTGGTGTGTCAGTGAATGTGTCACTGGGTGCGTCAGTGGGTGTGTAAGTGAGTGTGTCAGTGAGTGTCTCAGTGAGTGTGAGAGGGTGTGTCAGAGGGTGTGCCAGAGGGTGTGTCAGTGGGCATGTCAGTGGGTGTGTCAGTGGGTGTGTCAGTGGGCGTGTCAGTGAGTGTGTCAGTGAGTGTGTCAGTGGGGTGTCAGTGCGTGTGTCAGTGAGTGTATCAGAGAGTGTGTCAGTGGGTGTGTCAGTGAATGAGTCAGTGAGTGTGTCAGCGGCAGTGTCAGTGAATGAGTCAGTGAGTGTGTCAGTGGGAGTGTCAATGAGTGTGTCAGTGAGTGTGTCAGTGAGTGTGTCAGTGGGTGTGTCAGTGGGTGTGTCAGTGGGTGTGTCAGTGAGTGTGTCAGTGAGTGTTTCAGCGGGAGTGTCAGTGAATGAGTCAGTGAGTGTATCAGTGAGTGTGTCAGCAGGAGTGTCAGTGAATGAGTCAGTGAGTGTATCAGTGAGTGTGTCAGCGGGAGTGTAAGTGAGTGTGTCAATGAGTGTGTCAGTGAGTGTCTCCGTGAGTGAGTCAGTGAGTGTGTCAGTGAGTGTGTCAGTGGGGGTGTCAATGAATGAGTCAGTGGGAGTGTCAGTGAGTGTGTCAGTGAGTGTGTCAGTGGGTGTGTCAGTGAGTGTGTCAGTGAGTCTGTCCAAGGGAGTGTCAGTGAGTGTGTCAGTGGGTGTGTTAGTGGGTCTGTCAGTAGGTTTGTCAGCAGGTGTGTCAGTGAGTGTCTTAATGCGTGTGTCAGTGAGTGTGTCAGTGAGTGTGTCAGTGATTGTGTCAGCTGGTGTGTCAGCTGGTGTGTCAGTGGGTGTGTCAGTGACTGTGTCAATGGGGTGTCTGTGGGTGTGTCAGTGGGAGTGTCAGTGAGTGTGTCAGTGAGTGTGTCAGTGAGTGTGTCAGTGGGAGTGTCACTGGGAGTGTGTCAGTGAGTGTGTCAGTGGGTGTGTCAGTGAGTGTGTCAGTGAGTCTGTCCAAGGGAGTGTCAGTGAGTGTGTCAGTGGGTGTGTCAGTGGGTCTGTCAGTAGGTGTGTCAGCAGGTGTGTCAGCAGGTGTGTCAGTGATTGTGTCAGCTGGTGTGTCAGCGGGAGTGTAAGTGAGTGTGTCAATGAGTGTGTCAGTGAGTGTCTCAGTGAGTGAGTCAGTGAGTGTATCAGAGAGTGTGTCAGTGGGTGTGTCAGTGAATGAGTCAGTGAGTGTGTCAGCGGCAGTGTCAGTGAATGAGTCAGTGAGTGTGTCAGTCGGAGTGTCAATGAGTGTGTCAGTGAGTGTGTCAGTGAGTGTGTCAGTGGGTGTGTCAGTGGGTCTGTCAGTGGGTGTGTCAGTGAGTGTGTCAGTGAGTGTGTCAGCGGGAGTGTCAGTGAATGAGTCAGTGAGTGTATCAGTGAGTGTGTCAGCAGGAGTGTCAGTGAATGAGTCAGTGAGTGTATTAGTGAGTGTGTCAGCGGGAGTGTAAGTGAGTGTGTCAATGAGTGTGTCAGTGAGTGTCTCCGTGAGTGAGTCAATGAGTGTGTCAGTGAGTGTGTCAGTGGGGGTGTCAATGAATGAGTCAGTGGGAGTGTCAGTGAGTGTGTCAGTGAGTGTGTCAGTGGGTGTGTCAGTGAGTGTGTCAGTGAGTCTGTCCAAGGGAGTGTCAGTGAGTGTGTCAGTGGGTGTGTCAGTGGGTCTGTCAGTAGGTTTGTCAGCAGGTGTGTCAGTGAGTGTCTTAATGCGTGTGTCAGTGAGTGTGTCAGTGAGTGTGTCAGTGATTGTGTCAGCTGGTGTGTCAGCTGGTGTGTCAGTGGGTGTGTCAGTGACTGTGTCAATGGGGTGTCTGTGAGTGTGTCAGTGGGAGTGTCACTGGGAGTGTGTCAGTGAGTGTGTCAGTGAGTGGGTCCAAGGGAGTGTCAGTGAGTGTGTCAGTGGGTGTGTCAGTGGGTCTGTCAGTAGGTGTGTCAGCAGGTGTGTCAGTGATTGTGTCAGCTGGTGTGTCAGCGGGAGTGTAAGTGAGTGTGTCAATGAGTGTGTCAGTGAGTGTCTCAGTGAGTGAGTCAGTGAGTGTGTCAGTGAGTGTGTCAGTGGGGGTGTCAATGAATGAGTCAGTGGGAGTGTCAGTGAGTGTGTCAGTGAGTGTGTCAGTGGGTGTGTCAGTGAGTGTGTCAGTGAGTCTGTCCAAGGGAGTGTCAGTGAGTGTGTCAGTGGGTGTGTCAGTGGGTCTGTCAGTAGGTGTGTCAGCAGGTGTGTCAGTGAGTGTCTTAATGTGTGTGTCAGTGAGTGTGTCAGTGAGTGTGTCAGTGATTGTGTCAGCTGGTGTGCCAGCTGGTGTGTCAGTGGGTGTGTCAGTGACTGTGTCAGTGGGGTGTCTGTGGGTGTGTCAGTGGGAGTGTCAGTGAGTGTGTCAGTGAGTGTGTCAGTGAGTGTGTCAGTGGGAGTGTCACTGGGAGTGTCAGTGAGTGTGTCAGTGGGTGTGTCATTGAGTGTGTCAGTGGGAGTGTCACTGGGAGTGTGTCAGTGAGTGTGTCAGTGGGTGTGTCAGTGAGTGTGTCAGTGGGAGTGTCACTGGGAGTGTCAGTGAGTGTGTCAGTGGGTGTGTCATTGAGTGTGTCAGTGGGAGTGTCACTGGGAGTGTGTCAGTGAGTGTGTCAGTGGGTGTGTCAGCTGGTGTGCCAGCTGGTGTGTCAGTGGGTGTGTCAGTGACTGTGTCAGTGGGGTGTCTGTGGGTGTGTCAGTGGGAGTGTCAGTGAGTGTGCCAGCTGGTGTGTCAGTGGGTGTGTCAGTGACTGTGTCAGTGGGGTGTCTGTGGGTGTGTCAGTGGGAGTGTCAGTGAGTGTGTCAGTGAGTGTGTCAGTGAGTGTGTCAGTGGGAGTGTCACTGGGAGTGTCAGTGAGTGTGTCAGTGGGTGTGTCATTGAGTGTGTCAGTGGGAGTGTCACTGGGAGTGTGTCAGTGAGTGTGTCAGTGGGTGTGTCAGTGAGTGTGTCAGTGAGTCTGTCCAAGGGAGTGTCAGTGAGTGTGTCAGTGGGTGTGTCAGTGGGTCTGTCAGTAGGTGTGTCAGCAGGTGTGTCAGCAGGTGTGTCAGTGATTGTGTCAGCTGGTGTGTCAGCGGGAGTGTAAGTGAGTGTGTCAATGAGTGTGTCAGTGAGTGTCTCAGTGAGTGAGTCAGTGAGTGTGTCAGTGAGTGTGTCAGTGGGGGTGTCAATGAATGAGTCAGTGGGAGTGTCAGTGAGTGTGTCAGTGAGTGTGTCAGTGGGTGTGTCAGGGAGTGTGTCAGTGAGTCTGTCCAAGGGAGTGTCAGTGAGTGTGTCAGTGGGTGTGTCAGTGGGTCTGTCAGTAGGTGTGTCAGCAGGTGTGTCAGTGAGTGTCTTAATGTGTGTGTCAGTGAGTGTGTCAGTGAGTGTGTCAGTGATTGTGTCAGCTGGTGTGCCAGCTGGTGTGTCAGTGGGTGTGTCAGTGACTGTGTCAGTGGGGTGTCTGTGGGTGTGTCAGTGGGAGTGTCAGTGAGTGTGTCAGTGAGTGTGTCAGTGAGTGTGTCAGTGGGAGTGTCACTGGGAGTGTCAGTGAGTGTGTCAGTGGGTGTGTCATTGAGTGTGTCAGTGGGCGTGTCAGTGGACGTGTCAGTGGGTGTGTCAGTGTGTGTGTCAGTGGGTGTGTCATTGAGTGTGTCAGTGGGGTGTCAGTGAGTGTGTCAGTGAGTGTGTCAGTGAGTGTGTCAAGGATTGTGTCAGTGAGTGTGTCAGTGGAAGTGTCAGTGAGTGTGTTAGTGGGTGTGTCAGTGGGTGTGTCAGTGGGTGTATCAGTAGGTGTGTCAGTGGGTGTGTCAGTGAGTGTCTCAATGAGTGTGTCAGAGAGTGTGTCAGTGAGTGTGTCAGCTGGTGTGTCAGCTGGTGTGTCAGTGGGTTTGTCAGTGGGTGTGTCAGCTGGTGTGTCAGTGAATGTGTCAGTGGGTGCGTCAGTGGGTGTGTAAGTGAGTGTGTCAGTGAGTGTCTCAGTGAGTGTGTTAGAGGGTGTGTCAGTGAGTGTGTCAATGGGAGTGTCAGTGAGTGTGTCAGTGGGTGTGTCAGTGAGTGTATCAGTGAGTGTGTCAGTGGGTGTCTCAGTGGGTGTCTCAGTGGGTGTCTCAGTGGTTGTCTCAGTGGGTGTCTCAGTGTGTGTGTCAGTCAGTGTGGCAGTTAGTGTGTCAGTGAGTGTGTCCGTGGGAGTGTCAGTGGGTGTGTAAGTTGGAGTGTCCGTGGGTGTGTCAGTGGGTGTGTCAGTGAGTCTGTCAGTAGTGTGTCAGTGGGTGTGTCAGTGGGTGTGTCAGTGGGTGTGTCAGTGGGAGTATCAGTGAGTGTGTCAGTAGTTTGTCAGTGGTTGTGTCAGTGGGTGTGTCAGTGGGTGTGTCAGTGGGGGTATCAGTGGGAGTGTCCGTGGGAGTGTCAGTCGTTGTGTCAATGGGATTGTCAGTGGGTTGTCAGTGGGAGTGTCAGTGGGAGTGTTACTGAGTGTGTCAGTGGGCGTGTCAGTGAGTGTGTCAGTGGGTGTGTCAGTGGGTGTGTCAGTGGGCATGTCAGTGAGTGTGTCAGTGGGTGTGTCAGTGAGTGCGTCACTGAGAGTGTCAGTGAGTGCGTCACTGAGTGTGTCAGTGAGTCTGTCAGTGAGTGTGTCAGTGGGAGTGTCAGTGGGAGTGTCAGTGAGTGTGTCAGTGAGTGTGTCAGCGGCTGTCTCAGTGGGTGTGTCAGTGGGTGTGTCAGTGAGTGCGTCACTGAGTGTGTCAGTGAGTGCGTCACTGAGTGTGTCAGTGAGTCTGTCAGTGAGTGTGTCAGTGGGAGTGTCAGTGGGAGTGTCAGTGAGTGTGTCAGTGAGTGTGTCAGCGGCAGTCTCAGTGGGTGTGTCAGTGGGTGTGTCTGTCAGTGTGTCATTGGGATGTCTGTGGGTGTGTCAGTGAGTGTCAGTGAGTGTATCAATGAGTGTGTCAGTGAGTGCGTCAGTGAGTGTGCCAGCTGGTGTGTCAGCTGGTGTGTCAGTGGGTTTGTCAGTGAGTATGTCAGCTGGTGTGTCAGTGAATGTGTCAGTGGGTGCGTCAGTGGGTGTGTCAGTGAGTGTGTCAGTGAGTGTCTCAGTGAGTGTGTCAGAGGGTGTTGCAGAGTGTGTGTCAGAGGGTGTGTCAGAGGGTATGTCAGTGGGAGGGTCAGAGAGTGTGTCTGTGGGTGTGTCAGTGAGTGTGTCAGTGAGACTGTCAGTGAGTGTGTCAGTGAGTGTGGCAGTGGGTGTGTCAGTGGGTGTGTCAGTGAGTGTGTCAGTGAGTGTGTCAGCGGGAGTGTCAGTGAATGAGTCAGTGAGTGTATCAGTGAGTGTGTCAGCGGGAGTGTCAGTGAATGAGTCAGTGAGTGTATCAGTGAGTGTGTCAGCGGGAGTGTAAGTGAGTGTGTCAATGAGTGTGTCAGTGAGTGTCTCAGTGAGTGTGTCAGTGAGTGTCAGTGAGTGTGTCAGTGGGTGTGTCAGTGATTGTGTCAGTAAGTGTGTCGGTGGGTGTGTCAGTGAGTGTGTCATTGAGTCTGTCCATGGGAGTGTCAGTGGGTGTGTCAGTGGGTGTGTCAGTGGGTGTGTCAGTAGGTGTGTCAGTAGGTGTGTCAGCTGGTGCGTCAGTGGGTGTGTCAGTGTATGTGTCAGCTGGTGTGTCACTGAATGTGTCAGTGGGTGCGTCAGTCGGTGTGTCAGTGAGTGTGTCAGTGAGAGTGTCAGAGGGTGTGTCAGAGGGTGTGTCTGTGAGTGTGTCAGTGGGTGTGTCAGTGAGTGTGTCAGTGAATGTGTCAGTGGGAGTGTCAGTGAGTGTGTCTGTGGGTGTGTCAGTGGGTGTGTCAGTGAGTGTGTCAGTGGGGTGTCTGTGGGTGTGTCAGTGGGAGTGTCAGTGAGTGTGTCAGTGAGTGTGTCAGTGGGACTGTCAGTGGGAGTGTCAGTGAGTGTGTCAGTGGGTGTGTCAGTGAGTGTGTCAGTGGGTGTGTCAGTGGGTGTGTCAGTGAGTGTGTCAGTGAGTGTGTCAGTGAGTGTGTCAGTGGGAGTGTCAGTGAGTGTGTCAGTGGGTGTGTCAGTGTTTGTGTCAGTGGGTGTGCCAGTGGATGTGTCAATGAGTGTCCCAGTGGGTGTGTCAGTGGGCGTGTCAGTGGGTGTGTCAGTGGGCGTGTCAGTGGGTGTGTCAGTGGGTGTGTCAGTGGGTGTTTCAGGGGGGGTGTCAGGTGGTGTGTCAGGAGGGTGTCAGTGAGTGTGCCAGTGGGTGTGTCAGTGATTGTGTCAGTGAGTCTGTCAGTGAGTGTGTCACTGGGTGTGCCAGTGAGTGTCTCAGTGAGTGTGTCAGTGAGTGTGTCAGTGGGTGTGTCAGTGAGTCTGTCTGTGGGAGTGTCAGTGAGTGTGTCAGTGGGTGTGTCAGTGGGTGTGTCGGTGTATGTGTCAGTGGGAGTGTCAGTGGGAGTGTCAGTGGGAGTGTCAGTTGGTGTGTCAGTGGGTGTGTCAGTGGGTGTGTCAGTGGGAGTGTCAGTGAGTGTGTCAGTGGGTGTGTCAGTGGGTGTGTCAGTGAGTCTGTCAGTGGGAGTGTGAGTGAGTGTGTCAGTGGGACTGTCAGTGGGTGTGTCAGTGATTGTGTCAGTGGGTGTCTCAGTGGGTGTCTCAGTGGGTGTGTCAGTCAGTGTGTCAGTGAGTGTGTCAGTGAGTCTGTCAGTGAGTGTGTCCGTGGGAGTGTCAGTGAGTGTGTCAGTGAGTGTGTCAGTGAGTCTGTCAGTGAGTGTGTCCGTGGGAGTGTCAGTGTGTGTGTCAGTGGGTGTGTCAGTGAGTGTGTCAGTGGGAGTGTCAGTGAGTGTGTCAGCAGGAGTGTCAGTGGGTGTGTCAGTGGATGTATCATTGGGTGTGTCAGTGAGTGTGTCACTGGGGTGTCAGTGGGTGTGTCAGTGGGAGTGTCAGTGAGTGTGTCAGTGGGAGTGGCAGTGGGAGTGTCAGTGGGTGTGTCAGTGGGAGTGTCAGTGAGTGTGTCAGTGGGTGTGTCAGTGGGTGTGTCAGTGAGTCTGTCAGTGGGAGTGTGAGTGAGTGTGTCAGTGGGACTGTCAGTGGGTGTGTCAGTGATTGTGTCAGTGGGTGTCTCAGTGGGTGTCTCAGTGGGTGTGTCAGTCAGTGTGTCAGTGAGTGTGTCAGTGAGTCTGTCAGTGAGTGTGTCCGTGGGAGTGTCAGTGAGTGTGTCAGTGAGTGTGTCAGTGAGTCTGTCAGTGAGTGTGTCCGTGGGAGTGTCAGTGTGTGTGTCAGTGGGTGTGTCAGTGAGTGTGTCAGTGGGAGTGTCAGTGAGTGTGTCAGCAGGAGTGTCAGTGGGTGTGTCAGTGGATGTATCATTGGGTGTGTCAGTGAGTGTGTCACTGGGGTGTCAGTGGGTGTGTCAGTGGGAGTGTCAGTGAGTGTGTCAGTGGGAGTGGCAGTGGGAGTGTCAGTGGGTGTGTCCGTGAGTGTGTCAGTGGGAGTTTCAGTGCGTGTGTCAGTGAGCGTGTCAGTGAGCGTGTCAGTGAGCGTGTCAGTGGGTGTGTCAGTGGGTGTGTCAGTGGGTGTGTCAGTGGGTGTGTCAGTGGGAGTGTCAGTGGGAGTATCAGTGGGTGTGTCAGTGAGTATGTCAGTGGGTGTGTCAGTGAGTGTATCAGTGGGTGTGTCAGTGGGAGTGTCAGAGGGAGTGTCAGTGGGAGCGTTATTGAGTGTGTCAGTGGGTGTGTCAGTGAGTGTGTCAGTGGGTGTGTCAGTGGGCGTGTCAGTGAGTGTGTCAGTGGACGTGTCAGATGGTGTGTCAGTGAGTGTCAGTCGGCGTGTCAGTGAGTGTGTCAGTGGGAGTGTCAGTGTGTGTGTCAGTGAGTGTGTCAGTGTGTGTGTCAGTGAGTGCGTCACTGAGTGTGTCAGTGAGTGCGTCACTGAGTGCGGCACTGAGTCTGTCAGTCAGTCTGTCAGTGAGTGTGTCAGTGAGTGTGTCAGCGGCAGTCTCAGTGGGTGTGTCAGCGGGTGTGTCCGTGATTGTGTCAGAGGGATGTCTGTGGGTGTGTCAGTGAGTGTGTCAGTGGGTATGTCAGTGGGCGTGTCAGTGGACGTTCCAGTGGGCGTGTCAGTGTGCGTGTCAGTTATTGTGTCAGTGAGTCTGTCAGTGGGTGTGTCAGTGGGAGTGTCAGTGGGAGTGTCAGTGGGTGTGTCAGTGGGAGTGTCAGTGAGTGTGTCAGTGAGTGTGTCAGTGAGTGTGTCAGTGGGTGTGTCAGTGGGAGTGTCAGTGAGTCTGTCAGTGAGTCTG
>JASTWF010000835.1:25000-111226 GCA_030390025.1 Squalus acanthias
TTAAAAGTTATAAAAATAAACTTACCTTTCTTTAAAGTCTCTAAAAAAGATAAACCTGTTGAAAAAAATTTAAAATAATACTTAATTAACTACTTACCTTGTTTAAAGAGGGTCTTACGCCTCCTTTCTTTATGTGTAAAATCTTCCATGCTTACCTGCGCGTTCAAAGCACTAAGTGCACTGCGTGCGTGCAGCCTGTAGCGCGCACGCGGTTCACTTAGGAACCGCCCCCTTTTGAGTTCACGAAGTGCCGGTTTCCCGCGCATGCGCAGTGCATGCTGGAAACCGGCAATTGGAGACCTAAAACGCGAGAGTACACAGTGCGTACTCTCGCGTATTAGGTCTAATTTTCGGGCCAATATATGTTAATGATCGAGACAAGGGAACTAGATGTAATGGCCCAAAAATTCGGCCTAATATGGGAGAGTACGCACTGTGTACTCACCCGTATTAGATCCCGAAGTGCCGGTTTATTGCATGCACTGCGCTTGCGCGGGAAACCGGCCCTTCCGGTATGGTAAAGGGGGCGGTTCCTAGGTGAACCGCGTGCGCACTAGAGGCTGCGCGCACGCAGCACACTTAGATTTTTTTTCAGGTTTCAACGCGAGGGTAAGTATGGAAGATTCTACACAAGTAAAAAGGAGGCGTAAGACCACTTTTGAACAAGGTAAGTAGTTAATTAAGTATAATTTTTAATTTTTTTCAACAGGTTTATCTTTTTTAGAGACTTTAAAGAAAGGTAAGTTTATTTTTATAACTTTAAAAAAAAATTTAATTTTTTCAAAAATTTTAATTTTTGTTTGAAGTGGTTAATTTATTTAACTATAGTTATTTTATTAATGTAATGGTTTTTTTTTAAATTTATTTGAGGTTTAGCTGTTCTTTTGGGGTCTCTTTCAATTCACAGATTTGACAGGTCTCCTGTCGAATCTATGCATGAAAGACATTCTGCTGCCATTGGCTCTCCATTGCCCACGTGATCCCAGAAGTCGCATCGCACTAACTGCGCCCCTGGGACACGCACACACTGCGCGCCGGCACTAGGGAGAGGCCCAGGACCCGAAGTTCCTGTGGGCCCAAAACACAACGGCCGGCACGGAGTGTGATATCGCGCGCGATCCTTACCCCCGCGGCAAACCTCCGAGTTAAATTTCTGGGCCAATGTCTCCAAGTTTGCAGATGACACAAAGCTGGGTGGGCATGTGTGCTGTGAGGAGGATGCAGAGAAACTCCAGTATAATTTGGACAGGTTGGGTGATTGGGCAGATGCATGGCAGAAGTAGTATAATGTGGATAAATGCGAGGTTATCCACTTTGGTGGCAAAAACAGGAAGACAGATTATTATCTGAATGGCAATAGATTGGGAAAAGGGGAAGTGCAACGAGATCTGGGTGTCCTTGTGCACCAGTCGCTGAAGGTAAGCATGCAGGTGCAGCAGGCGGTTAAGAAGGCAAATGGCATGTTGGCTTTCATAGCGAGAGGATTCGAGTACAGGAGCAAGGATGTCTTGCTGCAGTTGTACAGGGCCTTGGTGAGACCACACCTTGAGTATTGTGTGCAGTTTTGGTCGCCTTATCTGAGAAAGGATGTTCTTGCCATGGAGGGAGTGCAGTGAAGATTTACCAGACTGATACCTGGGATGGCAGGGATGACGTATGAAGAGAGATTGGGTCGATTAGGCTTATATTCGCTAGAGTTTAGAAGAATGAGAGGGGATCCCATTGAAACTTATAAAATTCTAACAGGACTAGACAGACTAGATGCAGGAAGGATGTTCCCGATGGCGGGGGAGTCCAGAACCAGAGGTCACAGTCTAAGGATAAGGGGTAAGCCATTTAGGACTGAGATGAGGAGGAATTTCTTCACCCAGAGAGTGGTGAACCTGTGGAATTCTCTACCACAGAAGGCAGTTGAGGCCAATTCATTAAATATATTCAAGAAGGAGTTAGATATATTTCTTAAGGCTAAAGGGATCAAGAGATATGGGGAGAAAGCAGGGACAGGGTAGTGAATTTGGATGATCAGCCATGATCTCATTAAATGGCGGAGCAGGCTCGAGGGGCCGAATGGCCGACTCCTGCTCCTATCTTCTATGTTTCTATGTTTCTTCTATGATAGAGACAGAGAGAGAGAGAGACAGAGAGAGAGACAGAGACAGAGAGAGAGAGAGAGAGACAGAGAGAGACAGAGCGAGTGAGACAGAGAGAGAGAAAGAGAGAGACAGAGAGAGAGAGACAGAGAGAGAGAGACAGAGAGAGAGAGACAGAGAGACAGAGAGAGAGACAGAGAGAGAGAGACAGACAGAGAGACAGAGAGAGAGACAGAGAGAGAGAGAGAGAGAGAGACAGAGAGAGACAGCGAGAGAGACAGAGAGACAGAGAGAGACAGAGAGAGAGACAGCGAGAGAGACAGAGAGAGACAGAGAGAGAGAGAGAGAGACAGAGAGAGAGAGAGAGAGAGACACCAACAACAACTTGTATTTAAATATCGTGCCCAGCAATGTTCCCTGTCATTTTGTTTTGTGTGTGCAGCCCATTCAACTTTTTTCCATTGAGAAACCGGCAAGCGACCTGTGCGGGAGCTTCAGACAGGTGCAGAGAGCTAAACTGGAACATTGGTCCCAAGGCGCTTCACAGGAACCTAATCAAACAAAAACTGACACTGAAGCACATAAGGAGAAATTAGGGCAGGAGACCAAAAGCTTGGTCAAAGAGGCAGGTTTTAAGGAGCGTCTTAAAGGAGGAAAGAGATGGAGAGGTACAGGGAGGGAATTCCAGAGTTTAGGGCCAAGGCAACAGGAAGCACGGCCACCAATGGTTGAGTGATTATAATCAGGGATGCTCAAGAGGGCAGAATTAGAGGAGCGCAGATACCTCGGTGGGGGGTGGTGGGGGGGGGAGGATTCTGGTGCTGAAGGAGATTACAGAGATGGGGAGGGGCGAGGCCATGGAGAGATTTGAAAACAAGGATGAGAATTTTGAAATTGAGGCGTTGCTTAACCGGGAGCCAATGTAGGTCAGTGAGCACAGGGGTGATGGGCGAACGGGACTTGGTGCAAGTTAGGACACGGGCAGCCCAGTTTTGGATGACCTCAAGTTTACGTAGGGTAGAACATGGGAGGCCGGCCAGGAGTGCGTTGGAATAGTCAAGTCCAGAGGTAACAAAGGCATGGATGAGGGTTTCAGCAGCGGATGAGCTGAGGCAGAGGCAGAGACGGGCGATGTTACGTTGGTGGAAATAGGCGGTCTTAGTTATGCCTCAGATGTGTGGTCGGAAGCTCATTTCAGGGTCAAATATGACACCAAGGTTGCGAACAGCCTGGTCATCTCTGCTTTGTACTGGGATATATCCTATATACTTAATATATTTCGGGATTAAAAAAAATTTGTTCCTGGGATGTGGGCGTCGCTGGCAAGGCCAGCATTTATTGCCCATCCCTAGTTGCCCTGAGAAGATGGTGGTGAGCCGCCTTCTTGAACCGCTGCAGTCCGTGTGGTGAAGGTACTCCCACAGTGCTGTTAGGGAGGGAGTTCCAGGATTTTGACCCAGCGACGATGAAGGATCGGCGATATACTTCCAAGTCAGATGGGGTGTGACTTGGAGGGAAACTTGGAGGTGGTGGTGTTCCCGTGCGCCTGCTGCCCTTGTCCTTCTAGGTGGAAGAGGTTGTGGGTTTAGGAAGTGCTGCGAAGAAGCCTTGGCGAGTTGCTGCAGTGCATCTTGTAGATGGTACACACTGCAGACATGGTACGCCAGTGGTGGAGGGAGTGAATGGATAAAGTGATGGATGGGGTGCCAATCAAGCAGGCTGCTTTGTCCTGGATGGTGTCGAGCTTCTTGAGTGTTGTTGGAGCTGCACTCATCCAGGCAAGTGGAAAGTATTCCATCACAGTCCTTACTTGTGCCTTGTAGATGATGGAAAGACTTTGGGGAGTCAGGAGGTGAGACACTTGCTGCAGAATACCCAGCCTCTGACCTGCTCTTGTTGCCACAGTATTTATGTGGCTGGTCCAGTTAAGTTTCTGGTCAATGGTGACCCCCAGGATGTTGATGGTGGGGGATTCGGCGATGGTAATGCCGTTGAATGTCAAGGAGAGGTGGTTAGACTCTCGCTTGTTGGAGATAGTCATTGCCTGGCACTTGCGCGAATGTTACCTGCCACTTATCAGCCCAAGCCTGAATGTTGTCCAGGTCTTGTTGCATGCGGGCATGGACTGCTTCATTGGCCTGAAAATTAGACCTAATACGGGAGATACGCACTGTGTACTCTCGCGTATTCGGTCCCGAAGTGCCGGTTTCCTGCATGCACTGCGCATGCGCGGGAAACCGGCACTTCGTGTATGGCGAAGGGGGTGGTTCCTAAGTGAACCGCGTGCACGCTACAGGCTGCACGCACGCAGTGCACTTAGTTTTTTTTTCAGGTTTGAACGCGCAGGTAAGTGTTGGATATTTTACACATGAAGAAAGGAGGCGTAAGACCCCCTTTTAACAAGGTAAGGAGTTAATTAAGTGTTATTTTAAATTTTTTTCAACAGGTTTATCTTTTTTAGAGACTTTAAAAAAGGTAAGTTTATTTTTATAACTTCTAAAAAGAATTTAAATTTTTTCAAAAATTTAATTTTTTGTTTAAAGTGGTTAATTTATTTAACTATAGTTATTTTATTAATGTGATTGCTTTTTAAAAAAAAATTAATTGAGGTTTAGCTGTTCTTTTGGGGGCTTGTTGTATTCATAGCTTTGACAGGTCTTCCTGTCAAAACTATGAATGAAAGATGGTGTGCTGCCATTGGCTCTAACTGGCCCACGTGATCCCAGAGGTCGCACGAACTAATTGCGCCTCTGGGACACGCAAGCACTGCGCGCCGGCACCAGGGAGAGGCCCAGGAACTGAAGTTCGTGTGGGCCCGAACCATAAAGGTAGGTGCGGAGTGCGATATTGCGGGGGCTCCTTACCCCCGCGGCAACCATCGATGTTTAATTTCTGGGCCAATATCTGAGGAGTTGTGAATGGAACTGAACACTGTGCAGTCATCAGCGAACATCCCCATTTCTGACCTTATGATGGAGGAAAGGTCATTGATGAAGCAGATGAAGATGGTTGGGCCTAGGACACGGCCCTGAGGAACTCCTGCAGTGATGTCCTGGGGCTGTGATGATTGACCTCCAACCACCGCCACCATCTTCCTTTGCGCTAGGTATGACTCCAGCCACTGGAGAATTTTCCCCCCGATTCCCATTGACTTCAGTTTTACTAGGGCTCCTTGATGCCACACTCGATCAAATGCTGCCTTGATGTCAAGGGCAGTCACTCTCACCTCACCTCTGGAATTCAGCTCCATTGTCCATGTTTGGACCAAGGCTGTAATGAGGTCGGGAACTGAGTGGTCTTGGCGGAACCCAAACTGGGCATCAGTGAGCAGGTTATTGGTGAGTAATTACTGCTTGATAGCACTGTCGATGACACCTTCCATCACTTTGCTAATGATTGAGAGTAGACTGATGGGGCAGTAATTGGCCGGGTTGGATTTGTGCTGCTTTTTGTAGACAGGACATACCTGGGCAGTTTTCCACATTGTCGGATAGATGCCAGTGTTGTAGCTGTACTGGAACAGCTTGGCTAAAGGCATGGCTAGTTCTGGAGCACAAGTCTTCAGCACGATAGCCGGGATGTTGTCGGGGCCCATAGCCTTTGTTGTATCCAGTGCGCTCAGCCGTTACTTGATATCACGTGGAGTGAATCGAATTGGCTGAAGACTGGCTTCTGTGAGGGTGGGGACCTCAGGAGTAGGCCAATATGGATCATCCACTCGCCACTTCTGGCTGAAGATGGTTGCAAACGCTTCAGCCTTGTCTTTTGCACTCACGTGCTGGGCTCCACCATCATTGAGGATGGGGATATTTATGGAGCCTCTTCCTCCCATTAGTTGTTTAATGGTCCATATACTATATACGGTGACATATCTCGGGAGCTATCAGTGCACTAAGTATATTGACAGCCTCTACCCCTGATGGTGCTGTTTGTCCTGGGCCAGGGCTGCACGTACTGACTCCCTCACACAAGTCTCCATTCTTCATGGTGAGCATAACAGCAAAGGACGGCAGCATATTCGGCTCTGGGGGCATCAACGTCAAGCCTGGGTGTCGCTGGCGTGTGCAAAACGGCTCCTCCCGTCACCGACCCCTAATCGGTGCGGAAGACTCTCCACATGTCAGGCGGAATGTTCTGGTATGTCTGTCGCTGCTCTAAAGCTCGAGGGGCCAGCTCTAGTCCATGTTTTACTCACTCCTCCATTTGACAGAAGGTTAGCAGCAGGGCCCCAGCTCCTCTCCCCTCAGGGTGTGCCCTTTACCACACTGTCAGTCCACCCCCCAAATGCAGGCTCTATAGGGATTGAAACTAGGCCGGGATCTGATTGTCGTCTGGACTGCTCCTCAGGCACCTGGGCGGATGAACTGCTTTCCTCATTCTGTCCTTTACTAAGTTCATCAAATAGTCGAGTGCCCCAAGCTCCAGGAGCGCTGATTGAGAGCGGGCCAGGCTGGCTGGGAGCAGCATTACTCATCGAGATACACAGAGGGAGTCACAGAGAAGAGCAGGGGACCAGCGCTGCTGTCTGGGGACCAGGGCCTGTCTGGGGACCAGCGCTGCTGTCTGGGGACCAGGGGCTGTCTGGGCTCCAGGGGCTGTCTGGGGACCAGGGCCTGTCTGGGCTCCAGGGCTGTTTGGGGACCAGGGGCTGTCTGGGCTCCAGGGGCTGTCTGGGGACCAGGGCCTGTCTGGGGACGAGGGCCTGTCTGGGGACGAGGGGCTGTCTGGGGACTAGGGCTGTCTGGGGACCAGGGGCTGTCTGGGGACCAGGGCCTGTCTGGGGACGAGGGCCTGTCTGGGGACGAGGGGCTGTCTGGGGACTAGGGCTGTCTGGGGACCAGGGGCTGTCTGGGGACCAGGGGCTGTCTGGGCTCCAGGGGCTGTCTGGGGACCAGGGCCTGTCTGGGGACCAGGGGCTGTCTGGGCTCCAGGGCTGTTTGCGGACCAGGGGCTGTCTGGGCTCCAGGGGCTGTCTGGGGACCAGGGGCTGTCTGGGGACCAGGGGCTGTCTGGGGACCAGGGCCTGTCTGGGGACCAGGGGCTGTCTGGGGACCAGGGGCTGTCTGGGGACCGGGGCTGTCTGGGGACCGGGGCTGTCTGGGGACCAGGGCCTGTCTGGGGACCAGGGCCTGTCTGGGGACCAGGGGCTGTCTGGGGACCAGGGGCTGTCTGGGGACCAGGGGCTGTCTGGGGACCAGGGGCTGTCTGGGGACCAGGGGCTGTCTGGGGACCAGGGGCTGTCTGGGGACCAGGGGCTGTCTGGGGACCGGGGGCTGTCTGAGGACTAGGGCTGTCTGGGGACCAGGGGCTGTCTGGGGACCAGGGGCTGTCTGGGGACCAGGGGCTGTCTGGGGACCAGGGGCTGTCTGGGGACCGGGGGCTGTCTGAGGACTAGGGCTGTCTGGGGACCAGGGCTGTCTGGGGACCAGGGCTGTCTGGGGACCAGGGGCTGTCTGGGGACCAGGGCCTGTCTGGGGACCAGGGCCTGTCTGGGGACGAGGGGCTGTCTGGGGACTAGGGCTGTCTGGGGACCAGGGGCTGTCTGGGGACCAGGGGCTGTCTGGGGACCAGGGGCTGTCTGGGGACCAGGGGCTGTCTGGGGACCAGGGCCTGTCTGGGGACGAGGGGCTGTCTGGGGACTAGGGCTGTCTGGGGACCAGGGGCTGTCTGGGGACCAGGGGCTGTCTGGGGACTAGGGCTGTCTGGGGACCAGGGGCTGTCTGGGGACCAGGGGCTGTCTGGGGACCAGGGGCTGTCTGGGGACCAGGGGCTGTAAAATTCGTGACTCCACCTGAAGATTGTTCAGAGGCCGTTCGGGAGAGTTTGCGGAGACAGTGAATGTATTTCAGAGATGCCCTGATTTTGAAGATAGAATTATTTTTTAATTGTGAGTTGCTGTTGAAAGGCTCGATCAATGGTTTATTGTGGGTTCGCATATTTTGTTCAATGTGTGTGTCTGTGTGTGTGTATTTCTGTGTGTGTGTGTTTCTGTGTGTGTATTTCTGTGTGTGTGTTTCTGTGTGTGTGTCTGTCTGTCTGTGTGTGTGTCTCTGTCTGTGTGTCTGTCTGTGTGTGTGTTTCTGTGTGTGTGTCTGTCTGTGTCTGTCTGTGCATGTCTGCCTGTGTGTGTGTCTCTGTCTGTGTGTGTCTGTGTGTGTGTGTTTGCGTGTGTCTGTTTCTGTGTGTGTGTCTGTCTGTGTCTGTCTGTCTGTGCATGTCTGCCTGTGTGTGTGTCCCTGTCTGTGTGTTTCTGTGTGTGTGTGTTTTAGTTTGTGTGTGTCTCTCTGTGTGTGTCTGTCTGTGTGTCTGTCTGTGTGTGTTTCTGTGTGTGTGTCTGTCTGTCTGTGTGTGTGTGTGTCTGTCTGTGTGTCTGTTTCTGTGTGTGTGTCTGCCTGTGTGTGTTTCTGTGTGTGTCTGTCTGTGTGTGTCTGTCTGTGTGTGTGTGTGTTTCTGTGTGTGTGTTTCTGTGTGTGTGTATTTTAGTTTGTGTGTGTCTCTGTGTGTGTGTCTCTGTGTGTCTGTCTGTGTGTGTCTGTCTGTCTGTGCGTGTCTGCCTGTGTGTGTGTGTCTGTCTGTGTGTGTCTGTCTGTGTGTGTTTCTTTTTGTGTGTTTCTGTGTGTGTTTCTGTGTGTGTGTGTTTCTGTGTGTGTGTCTGTCTGTGTGATTTTCAGTCTGTGTGTTTCTGTCTGTGTGACTCTGTGTGTGTTTCTGTCTGCGTGTTTCTGTCTGCGTGTTTCTGTCTGCGTGTTTCTGTCTGCGTGTGTCTGTCTGCGTGTTTCTGTCTGCGTGTTTCTGTCTGCGTGTTTCTGTCTGCGTGTTTCTGTCTGTGTGTGTCTGTCTGTGTGTTTCTGTCTGTGTGACTCTGTGTGTGTTTCTGTCTGTGTGACTCTGTGTGTTTCTGTCTGCGTGTTTCTGTCTGTGTGTTTCTGTCTGCGTGTTTCTGTCTGCGTGTTTCTGTCTGTGTGTGTCTGTCTGTGTGTTTCTGTCTGTGTGACTCTGTGTGTGTTTCTGTCTGTGTGTTTCTGTCTGTGTGTCTGTCTGTGTGTGTCTGTCTGTGTGTCTGTCTGTCTTTGTGTGTGTCTGTCTGTGTGTGTGTCTGTCTGTGTGTGTGTGTCTGTGTGCATTTCTGTGTAAGAAAGAATGAGGATGAGAGAGAGACAGACAGAGAGAAAAAGAGAGAAAAAGTAAAGGGAGAGAGAGACTGAGTGAGCAAAGCAGTGGATGATTTTGGACGTGTCAGTGTGTGCCTGAAGCATTCTTTATCAGATATCTGTACATAGATGCAAGGAGCCAGAGAACGGTGCAAGGGGATTTCAAACCATAGCGAGGCAGTCACCTGGGCTCCTGTCAGTGAACACCTACAGGAGGTTGCGACTAACCAGTGAGCTGGGAATATCCAGCGTGGGCTATGCTGGGCCTGGACCAAGCGTGCCTCCTTGAGATGTGGTTTTATAGTGCGGGACAGTGAGATCAGAGCCTGAGTGACAGTCATGTGCCCGGGCTGCTTGGCGCCAATTTAAACAAGGTGTTTCCCCAGGGCGGCGGGAGCTGATTAACTGCCTTGAAGTGAGCAGTTGCGATCAAGAGATGCTATGTTTAAACACAAATGCTGCATTCAGGGACACACAGGAGACCTGGGCCACTGTAATCGGAGTCCACAGAGCTAGCCAGCACCTGCACGGATTGTTAGTGGTGAGACACTAGGCACTGGGAGGAACAGAGAGATTGAGGGCTCCAAGTACAGAAATCACTAAAAACTAGTGTAAATCTTCAATCTCAAGGGGACTGGAATACAAAGGCCCGGAAGTGATGCTTCAGTTGCACAGTGCCTTGGCCAGACCCCACAGAGAAGAAAGATTTGCATTTCCATGGCGCCATTTATGGCCTCAGGACGTCCAAAGTGCTTCACAGCCAATGAAGTACTTATTGAAGCGTAGTCACTGTTGTAATGTGGGAAACGCGGCCATCAATCTCCACTCAGCAAGGTCCCACAAACAGCAATGTGATAATGACCAAATAATCTGTTTTAGTGACATTGGTTGAGGGATAAATATTGGTCAGGACACCGGGGAGAACTCCTGCTCTTCTTCAAAATAGTCATAGAGTCATAACGGCACAGAAGGAGCCCATTTGGCCCATCGAGTCCGTGCCGGTTCTCTGTAGAGCAATCCAGTCAGTCCCATTCCCCCGCTCTATCCCCGTAGCCCTGCAAGTTTATTTCCCTCAAGTGCCTATCCAGTCTCCCCTTGAAGACATTGAGTGTCTCCGCTTCCACCACTTCCGTCAGCAGCGAGTTCCAGGTCCTCACCACTCGCTGCATAAAAAAGTTTTTCCTCACATTCCCCCTGTATCTCTTGCCCAAAACCTTAAATCTGTGTCCCCTAGTCCTTGTACCATCAACTAGTGGGAACAGCCTTTCCCCGTCTAGCCTATCCAAACCCGTTATAATCTTGTACACCTCTATCAAATCAACCCTCGACCTCCTTTGTTCCAATGAAAATAAATTCAGCTTCTCCAACCTGTCCTTGTAGCCAAGATCACCCATCCCCGGAACCATTCTGGTAAATCTCCTCTGCATCCTCTAAAGGGCCTTCACATCCTTCCCAAAGTGTGGTGACCAGAACTGGACGCAATACTCCAGTTGTGGCCTAACCAGCGCTTTATAAAGTGCCATGGGAACTTATACATCCACCTGAGAGAGCAGATAGAGCCTCAGTTAAAAATCTCATCGAGAAGACTCAGGCAGTGGAGTACTCCCGCAGTACTAGCACTGGAATGTCTGCCGAGATTTTGTGTTCAAGTCCCTGGAGTGGGACTTGAACCCACAACCTTCTGACTCAAGAGGTGAGTGTGCTACCCACTGAGCCATGGCTGACATCATGTTGAAACAGGTCTGAAATGTCGATCGACAGTCTCCCATTTAGAGTACTGCGATCAGTTCAGGGCTCCGAACATAAAGAAGGATATATTGGCCTTTCAGGGGTTCAGTGCAGATAGATCAGGATTATAGGATTAGGGGGTTAAATTATGAGGACCGGTGGCATAAAGTTGTTGTATTCCTTCAGAGAAGAAGATTGAGGGGTGATCTGATCGAGGAGCGTCAAATGATAAAAGGATTCAATAGCGAAGATAAGAAGAAAGAAATTCCTCTGGTGGGGAAATCAAGAACAAGGGGTCATAATTTAAAATTGCACAGGTTAGATACAGAGTAAAGCTCCCTCTACACTGTCCCATCAAACACTCCCAGGACAGGTACAGCACGGGTTAGATACAGAGTAAAGCTCCCTCTACACTGTCCCATCAAACACTCCCAGGACAGGTACAGCACGGGTTAGATACAGAGTAAAGCACCCTCTATACTGTCCCATCAAACACTCCCAGGGCAGGTACAGCACCGTTAGATACAGAGTAAAGCGCCGTCTACACTGTCCCATCAAACACTCCCAGGGCAGGTACAGCACGGGTTAGATACAGAGTAAAGCACCCTCTACACTGTCCCATCAAACACTCAAAGGGCAGGTACAGCAAGGTTAGATACAGAGTAAAGCTCTCTATAAACTGTCCCATCAAACACTCACAATGCAGGTGCAGCATGGGTAAGATTCAGAGCAAAGCTCCCTCTACACTGTCCCATCAAACACTCGCAGGGCAGGTACAGCACGGGTTAGATACAGAGTAAAGCTCCCTCTACACTGTCCCATCAAACACTACCAGGTCAGGTACAGCACGGTTAGATACAGAATAAAGCTCCCTCTACACTGTCGCGTCAAACATACGCAGGGCAGGTACAGCATGGGTTAGATACAGAGTAAAGCTCCCTCTGCACTGTCCCATCAAAACACTCCCAGGGCAGGTACAGCACAGTAAGATTCAGAATAAAGCTCCGTCTACACTGTTCCATCAAACGCTCCCAGAGCAGGTACAGCATGTGTTAGATAAAGAGTGAAGCTCCCTCTACACAGTCCCATCAAACACTCCTACAGCAGGTACAGCATGGGTTAGATACAGAGTAAAGCTCCCTCTACACTGTCCCATTAAACACTGCCAGGGCAGGTACAGTACGATTCGAAACAGAGTAAAGCTCCCTCTACACGGTCCCATCAAACAGTCCCAGGGCAGGTACAGCACGGGTTAGATACAGAGTAAAGCTCCCTCTACACTGTCCCATCAAACACTCCAAGGGCAGATACAGCACGGGTTAGCTACAGAGTAAAGCTCCCTCTACACTGTCCTGTCACACACTCACAGGGCAGGTGCAGCACAGGTTAGATTCAGAGTAAAGCTCACTCTACACTGTCCTGTCAAACACTCACAGGGCAGGTGCAGCACAGGTTAGATTCAGAGTAAAGCTCACTCTACACTGTCCTGTCAAACACTCACAGAGCAGGTGCAGCATAGGTTAGATTCAGAGTAAAGCTCCCTCTACACTGTCCCATCAAACGCTCGCAGGGCAGGTACAGCACAGGTTAGATACAGAGTAAAGCTGCCTCTACACTGTCCTGTCAAACACTCCCAGGGCAGGTGCAGCACCGGTGAGATGCAGAGTAAAGCACACTCTACACTGTCCCATGAAGCACTCCCAGGGCAGGTACAGCACAGGGTAGATACAGAGTAAAGCTCCCTCTAAACTGTCCCTTCAGACACTCGCAGGGTGGGTACAGCACGGGTTAGATAAAGATTAAGGCTCCCTCTACACTGTCCCATCAAACACTTCCAGGGCAAGTACAGTACTGGTTAAATACAGAGTAAAGCTCCCTCTACACTGCCCATCAAACACTCCCAGGGCAAGTACAATATTGGTTAGATACAGAGTAAAGCTCCCTCTACACTGCCCCATCAAACTCTCCCTGGAATGATACAACACATGTTACATAAACAGTAAAGCTCCCTCTACACTGTCCCACAAACACTCTCAGGGCAGGCACACCACGGGTTAGATACAGAGTAAAGCTCCCCCTACACTTTCCCATCAAACACTCTCAGGGCAGGAACAGCACGGGTTAGATACAGAGTAAAGCTCCCTCTACACTGTCCCATCAAACTCTCCAGGGCAGGTACAGCACGGGTTAGATACAGAGTAAAGCTCCCTCGACACTATCCCATGAAACACTCCCAGGGCAAGTACAGAATCAGTTAGATACAAAGTAAAGCACCCCCTACACTGTCCCATCAAACTCTCCAGGGCAGGTACAGCACGGGTTAGAGACAGAGTAAAGCTTACTCTACACTGTCCCATCAAACACTCACAGGGTAGATACCGCACGGGTTAGATACAGAGAAAAGCTACCTCTACACTGTCCCATCAAACACTCCCAGGGCAGGTACAGCACAGGTTAGATACAGAGGAACGCACCATCTACACTGTCCCATCAAACACTGCCAGGGCAAGTACAGCATGGGTTAGATAAAGAGTAAAGCTCCCTCTGCACTATCCCGTCAAACACTCCCAGGGAAGGTGCAGCACAGGGTATTTACAGAGTAAAGCTCCCTCTACACTGTCCAGTCAGACACTCCCAGGGCAGGTACAGCAGGGGTTAAATACAGAGGAAAGCTCCCTGTACACTGTCCCATCAAACACTATCAGGGAATGTATGGTACTGGTTAGATACAGAGTAAAGCTCCCACTACACTGGCCCATCAAACAATCCCAGGGCAGATACAGCACGGTTGGATACAGAATAAATCTCCCTCTACACTGTCCCATCGAACTCTCCCAGGGCAGGTACAGCACGGATTAGATACACAGTAAAGCTCGCTCTACACGTTCCCATCAAACACTCCCAGGGCAGGTACAGCACAGGTTAGATAAAGAGTAAAGCTCCCTCTACACTGTCCCGTCAAACACTCCCTGGGCAGTACAGCATGGTTGGATACAGAGTAAAACTCCCTCCACACTGTTCCATCAAACACTCCCAGGACAGGTACAGCACGGGTTAGATACAGAGTAAAGCTCCCTCTACACTGTCCCATCAAACACTCCCAGGACAGGTACAGCACGGGTTAGATACAGAGTAAAGCACCCTCTATACTGTCCCATCAAACACTCCCAGGGCAGGTACAGCACCGTTAGATACAGAGTAAAGCGCCGTCTACACTGTCCCATCAAACACTCCCAGGGCAGGTACAGCACGGGTTAGATACAGAGTAAAGCACCCTCTACACTGTCCCATCAAACACTCAAAGGGCAGGTACAGCAAGGTTAGATACAGAGTAAAGCTCTCTATAAACTGTCCCATCAAACACTCACAATGCAGGTGCAGCATGGGTAAGATTCAGAGCAAAGCTCCCTCTACACTGTCCCATCAAACACTCGCAGGGCAGGTACAGCACGGGTTAGATACAGAGTAAAGCTCCCTCTACACTGTCCCATCAAACACTACCAGGTCAGGTACAGCACGGTTAGATACAGAATAAAGCTCCCTCTACACTGTCGCGTCAAACATACGCAGGGCAGGTACAGCATGGGTTAGATACAGAGTAAAGCTCCCTCTGCACTGTCCCATCAAAACACTCCCAGGGCAGGTACAGCACAGTAAGATTCAGAATAAAGCTCCGTCTACACTGTTCCATCAAACGCTCCCAGAGCAGGTACAGCATGTGTTAGATAAAGAGTGAAGCTCCCTCTACACAGTCCCATCAAACACTCCTACAGCAGGTACAGCATGGGTTAGATACAGAGTAAAGCTCCCTCTACACTGTCCCATTAAACACTGCCAGGGCAGGTACAGTACGATTCGAAACAGAGTAAAGCTCCCTCTACACGGTCCCATCAAACAGTCCCAGGGCAGGTACAGCACGGGTTAGATACAGAGTAAAGCTCCCTCTACACTGTCCCATCAAACACTCCAAGGGCAGATACAGCACGGGTTAGCTACAGAGTAAAGCTCCCTCTACACTGTCCTGTCACACACTCACAGGGCAGGTGCAGCACAGGTTAGATTCAGAGTAAAGCTCACTCTACACTGTCCTGTCAAACACTCACAGGGCAGGTGCAGCACAGGTTAGATTCAGAGTAAAGCTCACTCTACACTGTCCTGTCAAACACTCACAGAGCAGGTGCAGCATAGGTTAGATTCAGAGTAAAGCTCCCTCTACACTGTCCCATCAAACGCTCGCAGGGCAGGTACAGCACAGGTTAGATACAGAGTAAAGCTGCCTCTACACTGTCCTGTCAAACACTCCCAGGGCAGGTGCAGCACCGGTGAGATGCAGAGTAAAGCACACTCTACACTGTCCCATGAAGCACTCCCAGGGCAGGTACAGCACAGGGTAGATACAGAGTAAAGCTCCCTCTAAACTGTCCCTTCAGACACTCGCAGGGTGGGTACAGCACGGGTTAGATAAAGATTAAGGCTCCCTCTACACTGTCCCATCAAACACTTCCAGGGCAAGTACAGTACTGGTTAAATACAGAGTAAAGCTCCCTCTACACTGCCCATCAAACACTCCCAGGGCAAGTACAATATTGGTTAGATACAGAGTAAAGCTCCCTCTACACTGCCCCATCAAACTCTCCCTGGAATGATACAACACATGTTACATAAACAGTAAAGCTCCCTCTACACTGTCCCACAAACACTCTCAGGGCAGGCACACCACGGGTTAGATACAGAGTAAAGCTCCCCCTACACTTTCCCATCAAACACTCTCAGGGCAGGAACAGCACGGGTTAGATACAGAGTAAAGCTCCCTCTACACTGTCCCATCAAACTCTCCAGGGCAGGTACAGCACGGGTTAGATACAGAGTAAAGCTCCCTCGACACTATCCCATGAAACACTCCCAGGGCAAGTACAGAATCAGTTAGATACAAAGTAAAGCACCCCCTACACTGTCCCATCAAACTCTCCAGGGCAGGTACAGCACGGGTTAGAGACAGAGTAAAGCTTACTCTACACTGTCCCATCAAACACTCACAGGGTAGATACCGCACGGGTTAGATACAGAGAAAAGCTACCTCTACACTGTCCCATCAAACACTCCCAGGGCAGGTACAGCACAGGTTAGATACAGAGGAACGCACCATCTACACTGTCCCATCAAACACTGCCAGGGCAAGTACAGCATGGGTTAGATAAAGAGTAAAGCTCCCTCTGCACTATCCCGTCAAACACTCCCAGGGAAGGTGCAGCACAGGGTATTTACAGAGTAAAGCTCCCTCTACACTGTCCAGTCAGACACTCCCAGGGCAGGTACAGCAGGGGTTAAATACAGAGGAAAGCTCCCTGTACACTGTCCCATCAAACACTATCAGGGAATGTATGGTACTGGTTAGATACAGAGTAAAGCTCCCTCTACACTGTCCCATCAAACTCTCCCAGGGCAGGTACAGCACGGATTAGATACACAGTAAAGCTCGCTCTACACGTTCCCATCAAACACTCCCAGGGCAGGTACAGCACAGGTTAGATAAAGAGTAAAGCTCCCTCTACACTGTCCCGTCAAACACTCCCTGGGCAGTACAGCATGGTTGGATACAGAGTAAAACTCCCTCCACACTGTTCCATCAAACACTCCCAGGGCAGGTACAGCACGGGTTAGATACAGAGTAAAGCTCCCTCTACACTGTCCCATCCAACACTCCCAGGGCAGGTAAAGCACGGGTTAGATAAATAGAAAAAAGCTCCCTCTACACTGTCCCTTCAAACACTCCAAGGGCAGATACAGCACGGATTAGATACACAGTAAAGCTCGCTCTACACTTTTCCATCAAACACTCCCACGGCAGGTACAGCACGGATTAGATACAGAGTAAAGCTCCATCTACACTGTCCCATCAAACACTCACAGGGCAGATACAGCACGGGTTAGATACAGAATAAAACTCCCCCTACACTGTCTCATCAAACTCTCCCAGGGCAGGTATAGCATGGGTTAGACACAGAATAAAGCTCTCTCTATACTGTCCCCTCAAACACTCCAAGGGCATGTAAGGTACTGGTTAGATACAGAGTAAAGCTCCCTCTACACTATCCCATCAAACACTCCCAGGGCAGGTACAGTATGGGTTAGATACAGAGTAAAGCTCCCTCTACACTGTCCTATCAACACTCCCAGTGCAGGAACATAACGGGATAGATACAGAGTAATGATCCCTCTACAATGTCCCGTCAAACACTCCCAGGGCAGGTACAGCACGGTTGGATACAGAGTAGATCTCCCTCTACACTGTCCCATCAAACAGTCCCAGGGCAGGTACAGCATGGGTTAGATACAGAATAAAGCTCCCTCTACACTGCCCCATCAAACACTCCCAGGGCAGGTACAGCACTGGTTAGATATAGAGTAAAGCTGCCCCTACACTGTCCCGTCAAACACTCCCAGGGCAGGTACAGCATGGGTTAGATAAAGAGTAAAGCTCCCTCTGCACTATCCCGTCAAACACTCCCAGGGAAGGTGCAGCACAGGGTATTTACAGAGTAAAGCTCCCTCTACACTGTCCAGTCAGACACTCCCAGGGCAGGTACAGCATGGTTAGATACAGAGTAAAGCTCCATCTACACTGTCCTGTCAAACACTCCCAGGGCAGGTGCAGCAACGGTGAGATACAGAGTAAAGCTCACTCTACACTGTCCCATGAAGCACTCCCAGGGCAGGTACAGCACAGGGTAGATACAGAGAAAAGCTCCCTCTACAGTGTCCTGTCAAACACTCACAGGGCTGGTGCAGCACGGGTTAGATACAGAGTAAAGCTCCCTCTACACTGTCCCATCCAACACTCCCAGGGCAGGTAAAGCACGGGTTAGATCAATAGAAAAAAGCTCCCTCTACACTGTCCCTTCAAACACTCCAAGGGCAGATACAGCACGGATTAGATACACAGTAAAGCTCGCGCTACACTTTCCCATCAAACACTCCCACGGCAGGTACAGCACGGATTAGATACAGAGTAAAGCTCCATCTACACTGTCCCATCAAACACTCACAGGGCAGATACAGCACGGGTTAGATACAGAATAAAACTCCCCCTACACTGTCTCATCAAACTCTCCCAGGGCAGGTATAGCATGGGTTAGACACAGAATAAAGCTCTCTCTATACTGTCCCCTCAAACACTCCAAGGGCATGTAAGGTACTGGTTAGATACAGAGTAAAGCTCCCTCTACACTATCCCATCAAACACTCCCAGGGCAGGTACAGTATGGGTTAGATACAGAGTAAAGCTCCCTCTACACTGTCCCATCAAACACTCCAAAGGCAAGTACAGTATGGGTTAGATATAGAGTAAAGCTCCCTCTACACTCCCCCATCAAACACTCCCAGGGCAGGTACAGCACGGATTAGATACAGATGAAATCTCCCTCCACACTGTCCCATCAAACACTCCCAGGGCAGGTACAGCACGGATTAGATACAGATGAAATCTCCCTCCACACTGTCCCATCAAACACTCCCAGGGCAGGTACAGCACGGGTTAGATACAGAGTAAAGCTCCCTCTACACTGTCCCATCAAACACTCCCAGGACAGATACAACACGGGTTAGATAAAGAGTAAAGCTCCTTCTACACTTTCCCCTCAAACACTCCCAGGGCAGGTACAGCACAGGTTAGATAAAGAGTAAAGCTCCCTCTACACTGTCCCGTCAAACACTCCCTGGGCAGTACAGCATGGTTGGATACAGAGTAAAACTCCCTCCACACTGTTCCATCAAACACTCCCAGGGCAGGTACAGCACGGGTTAGATACAGAGTAAAGCTCCCTCTACACTGTCCCATCCAACACTCCCAGGGCAGGTAAAGCACGGGTTAGATCAATAGAAAAAAGCTCCCTCTACACTGTCCCTTCAAACACTCCAAGGGCAGATACAGCACGGATTAGATACACAGTAAAGCTCGCGCTACACTTTCCCATCAAACACTCCCACGGCAGGTACAGCACGGATTAGATACAGAGTAAAGCTCCATCTACACTGTCCCATCAAACACTCACAGGGCAGATACAGCACGGGTTAGATACAGAATAAAACTCCCCCTACACTGTCTCATCAAACTCTCCCAGGGCAGGTATAGCATGGGTTAGACACAGAATAAAGCTCTCTCTATACTGTCCCCTCAAACACTCCAAGGGCATGTAAGGTACTGGTTAGATACAGAGTAAAGCTCCCTCTACACTATCCCATCAAACACTCCCAGGGCAGGTACAGTATGGGTTAGATACAGAGTAAAGCTCCCTCTACACTGTCCCATCAAACACTCCAAAGGCAAGTACAGTATGGGTTAGATATAGAGTAAAGCTCCCTCTACACTCCCCCATCAAACACTCCCAGGGCAGGTACAGCACGGATTAGATACAGATGAAATCTCCCTCCACACTGTCCCATCAAACACTCCCAGGGCAGGTACAGCACGGATTAGATACAGATGAAATCTCCCTCCACACTGTCCCATCAAACACTCCCAGGGCAGGTACAGCACGGGTTAGATACAGAGTAAAGCTCCCTCTACACTGTCCCATCAAACACTCCCAGGACAGATACAACACGGGTTAGATAAAGAGTAAAGCTCCTTCTACACTTTCCCCTCAAACACTCCCAGGGCAGGTACAGCACAGGTTAGATAAAGAGTAAAGCTCCCTCTACACTGTCCCGTCAAACACTCCCTGGGCAGTACAGCATGGTTGGATACAGAGTAAAACTCCCTCCACACTGTTCCATCAAACACTCCCAGGGCAGGTACAGCACGGGTTAGATACAGAGTAAAGCTCCCTCTACACTGTCCCATCCAACACTCCCAGGGCAGGTAAAGCACGGGTTAGATAAATAGAAAAAAGCTCCCTCTACACTGTCCCTTCAAACACTCCAATGGCAGATACAGCACGGGTTAGCTACAGAGTAAAGCTCCCTCTACAGTGTCCTTTCAAACACTCACAGGGCTGGTGCAGCACGGGTTAGATACAGAGTAAAGCTCCCTCTACACTGTCGCATTAAACGCTCGCAGGGCAGGTAAAGCACGGGTTCGATAAATAGAAAAAAGCTGCCTCTACACTGTCCCGTCAAACACTCCCAGGGCAGGTACTGCATGGTTAGATACAGAGTAAAGCTCCATCTACACTGTCCTGTCAAACACTCCCAGGGCAGGTGCAGCAACGGTGAGATACAGAGTAAAGCTCACTCTACACTGTCCCATGAAGCACTCCCAGGGCAGGTACAGCACAGGGTAGATACAGAGAAAAGCTCCCTCTACAGTGTCCCATCAAACACTCCCAGGGCAAGTGCTGCATGGGTTAGATACAGAGTAAAGCTCCCCCGGCACTGTCCCATCATCCACTCCCAGTGCAGGTTCAACACAGGATAGATACAGAGTAAAGCTCCCTCCAAACTGTCCCATCAAACACTCCCAGGGCAGGTACAGCGCAGGTTAGATACAGAGTAAAGCTCCCTCTACGCTGTCCCTTCAGACACTACAGGGTAGGTACAGCACGGGAAAGATACAGATTAAAGCTCCCTCTATACTGTCCAATCATACACTCCCAGGGATGGTACAGCACGGGTTAGATACAGAGTAAAGCTCCCTCTACACTGTCCCATCTAACACTCACAGGGCATCTATGTTACTGGTTAGATACAGAGTAAAGATCCCTCTACACTGTCCCAACAAACACTCCCAGGGCAAGTACAGTATTGGTTAGATAAAGAGTAATGCTCCCTCTACACTGTCCCATCAAACACTCCCAGGACAGAAAAAGCACAGATTAGATACAGAGTAAAGCTCCCTCTACACTGCCCCATCAAACACTCCCAGGGCAGGTACAGCACGGGTTAGATACAGAGTGATGCGCCGTCTACACTGTCCCATCAAAATCTCATGGGAATGACACAGCACATGTTAGATACAGAGTAAAGCTCCCTCTACACTGCCCCATCAAATACTCCCTGGGCAGGGACAGCACGGGCTAGATAAAGAGTGAAGCTCCCTCTACACTGTCCCATCAAACACTCCCAGGGCAGGTACAGCATGGGTTAGATACAGAGTAAATCTCCCTCTACACTGTCCCATCAAACACTCCCAGGACAGGTACAGCACGGGTTAGATACAGAGTAAAGCTTCCTCCACACTGTCCCATCAAACACTCCCAGGGCAGGGACAGCACGAGTTAGATACAGAGTAAAGCTCCCTCTACACTGTCCCATCAAACACTCCCAAGTCAGGTGCAGCACGGGTTAGATACAGAGTAAAGCTCCCTCTACACTTTCCCCTCAAACACTTCCAGGGCAGGTACAATACGGGTTAGATACAGAGTAAAGCTCCACCTACTCTGTCCCATCAAACTCTCCTGGGAATGAAACATCACATGGTAGATACAGAGTAAAGCTCCATCTACACTGTCCCATCAAACACTCCCAGGTCAAGTACAGCATGGGTTAGTTACAGAGTAAAGCTCCATCTACACTGTCCCATCAAACACTCCCAGGGCAGGTACAGCACGGGTTCGATACAGAATAAAGCTCCCTCTACACTGTCCCATCAAACACTCCCAGGGATCGTACAGCACGGGTTAGATACAGAGTAAAGCTCCCTCTACACTGTCCCATCTAACACTCACAGGGCATCTATGTTACTGGTTAGATACAGAGTAAAGATCCCTCTACACTGTCCCATCAAACACTCCCAGGGCAAGTACAGTATTGGTTAGATAAAGAGTAATGCTCCCTCTACACTGTCCCATCAAACACTCCCAGGACAGAAAAAGCACAGGTTAGATACAGAGTAAAGCTCCCTCTACACTGCCCCATCAAACACTCCCAGGGCAGGTACAGCACGGGTTAGATACAGAGTGATGCGCCGTCTACACTGTCCCATCAAAATCTCATGGGAATGACACAGCACATGTTAGATACAGAGTAAAGCTCCCTCTACACTGCCCCATCAAATACTCCCTGGGCAGGGACAGCACGGGTTAGATAAAGAGTAAAGCTCCCTCTACACTGTCCCATCAAACACTCCCAGGGCAGGTACAGCACAGGTTAGATACAGAGTAAAGCTCCCTCCACACTGTCCCATCAAACACTCCCAGGGCAGGGACAGCACGAGTTAGATACAGAGTAAAGCTCGCTCTACACTGTCCCATCAAACACTCCCAGGGCAGGTGCAGCACGGGTTAGATACAGAGTAAAGCTCCCTCTACACTTTCCCCTCAAACACTTCCAGGGCAGGTACAATACGGGTTAGATACAGAGTAAAGCTCCCTCTACACTGTCCCGTCAAACACTCCCTGGGCAGGTACAGCACGGTTGGCTACAGAGTGAAGCTCCGTCTACACTGTCCCATCAAACACTCCCAGGGCAGGTACAGCACGGGTTAGATACAGAGTAAAGCTCCCTCCACACTGTCCCATCAAACACTCCCAGGGCAGGTACAGCACGGGTTAGATACAGAGTAAAGCTCCCCCTACGCAGTCCCATCAAACTCTCCAAGGCAGGTACAGCACGGGTTAGATACAGAATAAAGCTCCCTCTACAATGTCCCATCAAACACTCCCAGGAAAGGTACAGCACGGGTTAGATACAAAGTAAAGCTGTACCTACACTGTCCCATCAATCTATCCCAGGGCAGGTACAGCAAGGCTTAGATACAGAGTAAAGATCCCTCTACACTATCCCATCAAACACTCCCAGGGCAAGTACAGAATCAGTTAGATACAGAGTAAAGGTCCCTCTACAATGTCCCATCAAACACTCCAGGTCAGGTAAAGCAGGGTTAGATACAGAGTAAAGCTCCACCTACTCTGTCCCATCAAACTCTCCTGGGAATGACACAGCACATGGTAGATACAGAGTAAAGCTCCATCTACACTGTCCCATCAAACACTCCCAGGTCAAGTACAGCATGGGTTAGATACAGAGTAAAGCTCCATCTACACTGCCCCATGAAACACTCCCAGGGCAGGTGCAGAACGAGTTAGTTACAGAGTAAAGCTCCCTCTACACTGTCCCATCAAACACTCCCAGGGCAGGTACAGCACGGGTTCGATACAGAATAAAGCTCCCTCTACACTGTCCCATCAAACACTCCCAGGGAAGGTACAGCATGGGTTAGATACAGAGTAAAGCTCCACCTACTCTGTCCCATCAAACTCTCCTGGGAATGACACAGCACATGGTAGATACAGAGTAATGCTCCCTCTACACTGTCCCATCAAACACTCCCAGGACAGAAAAAGCACAGATTAGATACAGAGTAAAGCTCCCTCTACACTGCCCCATCAAACACTCCCAGGGCAGGTACAGCACGGGTTAGATACAGAGTGATGCGCCGTCTACACTGTCCCATCAAAATCTCATGGGAATGACACAGCACATGTTAGATACAGAGTAAAGCTCCCTCTACACTGCCCCATCAAATACTCCCTGGGCAGGGACAGCACGGGCTAGATAAAGAGTGAAGCTCCCTCTACACTGTCCCATCAAACACTCCCAGGGCAGGTACAGCATGGGTTAGATACAGAGTAAATCTCCCTCTACACTGTCCCATCAAACACTCCCAGGACAGGTACAGCACGGGTTAGATACAGAGTAAAGCTTCCTCCACACTGTCCCATCAAACACTCCCAGGGCAGGGACAGCACGAGTTAGATACAGAGTAAAGCTCCCTCTACACTGTCCCATCAAACACTCCCAAGTCAGGTGCAGCACGGGTTAGATACAGAGTAAAGCTCCATCTACACTTTCCCCTCAAACACTTCCAGGGCAGGTACAATACGGGTTAGATACAGAGTAAAGCTCCACCTACTCTGTCCCATCAAACTCTCCTGGGAATGACACAGCACATGGTAGATACAGAGTAAAGCTCCATCTACACTGTCCCATCAAACACTCCCAGGTCAAGTACAGCATGGGTTAGTTACAGAGTAAAGCTCCATCTACACTGTCCCATCAAACACTCCCAGGGCAGGTACAGCACGGGTTCGATACAGAATAAAGCTCCCTCTACACTGTCCCATCAAACACTCCCAGGGATCGTACAGCACGGGTTAGATACAGAGTAAAGCTCCCTCTACACTGTCCCATCTAACACTCACAGGGCATCTATGTTACTGGTTAGATACAGAGTAAAGATCCCTCTACACTGTCCCATCAAACACTCCCAGGGCAAGTACAGTATTGGTTAGATAAAGAGTAATGCTCCCTCTACACTGTCCCATCAAACACTCCCAGGACAGAAAAAGCACAGGTTAGATACAGAGTAAAGCTCCCTCTACACTGCCCCATCAAACACTCCCAGGGCAGGTACAGCACGGGTTAGATACAGAGTGATGCGCCGTCTACACTGTCCCATCAAAATCTCATGGGAATGACACAGCACATGTTAGATACAGAGTAAAGCTCCCTCTACACTGCCCCATCAAATACTCCCTGGGCAGGGACAGCACGGGTTAGATAAAGAGTAAAGCTCCCTCTACACTGTCCCATCAAACACTCCCAGGGCAGGTACAGCATGGGTTAGATACAGAGTAAATCTCCCTCTACACTGTCCCATCAAACACTCCCAGGACAGGTACAGCACAGGTTAGATACAGAGTAAAGCTCCCTCCACACTGTCCCATCAAACACTCCCAGGGCAGGGACAGCACGAGTTAGATACAGAGTAAAGCTCGCTCTACACTGTCCCATCAAACACTCCCAGGGCAGGTGCAGCACGGGTTAGATACAGAGTAAAGCTCCCTCTACACTTTCCCCTCAAACACTTCCAGGGCAGGTACAATACGGGTTAGATACAGAGTAAAGCTCCCTCTACACTGTCCCGTCAAACACTCCCTGGGCAGGTACAGCACGGTTGGCTACAGAGTGAAGCTCCGTCTACACTGTCCCATCAAACACTCCCAGGGCAGGTACAGCACGGGTTAGATACAGAGTAAAGCTCCCTCCACACTGTCCCATCAAACACTCCCAGGGCAGGTACAGCACGGGTTAGATACAGAGTAAAGCTCCCCCTACGCAGTCCCATCAAACTCTCCAAGGCAGGTACAGCACGGGTTAGATACAGAATAAAGCTCCCTCTACAATGTCCCATCAAACACTCCCAGGAAAGGTACAGCACGGGTTAGATACAAAGTAAAGCTGTACCTACACTGTCCCATCAATCTATCCCAGGGCAGGTACAGCAAGGCTTAGATACAGAGTAAAGATCCCTCTACACTATCCCATCAAACACTCCCAGGGCAAGTACAGAATCAGTTAGATACAGAGTAAAGGTCCCTCTACAATGTCCCATCAAACACTCCAGGTCAGGTAAAGCAGGGTTAGATACAGAGTAAAGCTCCACCTACTCTGTCCCATCAAACTCTCCTGGGAATGACACAGCACATGGTAGATACAGAGTAAAGCTCCATCTACACTGTCCCATCAAACACTCCCAGGTCAAGTACAGCATGGGTTAGATACAGAGTAAAGCTCCATCTACACTGCCCCATGAAACACTCCCAGGGCAGGTGCAGAACGAGTTAGTTACAGAGTAAAGCTCCCTCTACACTGTCCCATCAAACACTCCCAGGGCAGGTACAGCACGGGTTCGATACAGAATAAAGCTCCCTCTACACTGTCCCATCAAACACTCCCAGGGAAGGTACAGCATGGGTTAGATACAGAGTAAAGCTCCACCTACTCTGTCCCATCAAACTCTCCTGGGAATGACACAGCACATGGTAGATACAGAGTAATGCTCCATCTACACTGTCCCATCAAACACTCCCAGGTCAAGTACAGCATGGGTTAGATAAAGAGTAAAGCTCCCTCTACACGGTCCCGTCAAACATTCCCAGGGCAGGAACAGCACGGGTTAGATACAGATTATATCTCCCTCTATACTGTCCTGTCAAACACTCCCAGGGATAGTACAGCACAGGTTAGATTCAGTGTAAAGCTCACTCTACACTGTCCCATCAAACACTCTCAGGGAATGTATGGTACTGGTTAGATACAGAGTAAAGCTCCCTCTACACTGTCCCATCAAACACTCCCAGGGCAGGTACAGTACGGTTGGATACAGAGTAAAGTTCCCTCTACACTGTCCAATCAAACACTCCCAGGGCAGCTACAGTATGGGTTAGATACAGAGTGGAGCTCCCTCTACACTGTCCCATATAGGGTATTGGTGAGACCGCACCTGGAGTACTGCATACAGTTTTGGTGTCCATATTTAAGAAAAGACACACTTGCTCTCGAGGCAGTACAAAGAAGGTTCACTCGGTTAATTCCGGGGATGAGGGGGTGGACATACGAGGAGAGGTTGAGTAGATTGGGACTCTACTCATTGGAGTTCAGAAGAATGAGAGGCGATCTTATTGAAACATATAAGATTGTGAAGGGGCTTGATCGGGTGGACGCGGTGAGGATGTTCCCAATGATGGGTGAAACTAGAACTAGGGGACATAATCTTAGAATAAGGGGCTCCTCTTTCAAAACTGAGATAAGGAGAAACTTTTTCACTCAGAGGGTAGTGGGTCTGTGGAATTTGCTACCCCAGGAAGCTGTGGAAGCTACTTCATTAAATAAATTTAAAACAGAAATAGACCGATTCCTAGAAGTAAAGGGAATCAGGGTTACGGGGAGCGGGCAGGAAATTGGACATGAGTTTGAGTTCGGATCGGTCAAGGCCCTGTGGGTGGCGGAGCGGGCCCAGGGGCCGAGTGGCCTCGTCCTGCTCCTACTACTTGTGTTCTTTAGAGTTGAGGTTGGATCAGATCAGCCATGATCTCATTGAATGGCGGAGCAGGCTCGAGGGGCCGATTGGTCTACTCCTGCTCCTATTTCTTATGTTCTTAAACACTCCCAGGGCAGGTACAACACCTGATAGATACAGAGTAAAACTCCCTCTACACTGTCCAGTCAAACTCTCCCAGGATAGGTACAGCATGGTTTAGATACAGAGTAAAGCTCCCTCTACACTGACTCATCAAACTCTCCCAGGAATGATACAGCACGTGTTACATAAAGAGTAAAGCTCTCTCTACACTATCCCATCAAACATTCCCAGGGCAGGTACTGCACGGTTGGATAGAGAGTAAAGCTCCCTCTACACTGTCCCATCAAACACTCCCAGGGCAGGTACAGCACGGATTAGATACAGAGTAAATCTCCCTCTACACTGTCCCATCAAACACTCCCAAGGCAAGTACAGTATGGGTTAGCTACAGAGTAAAGCTCCATCTACACTGTCCCATCAAACACTCCCAGGGAAGGTACAGCATGGGTTAGATACAGAGTAAAGCTCCCTCTACACTGTCCCATCAAACTCTCCCAGGGCAGGTGCAGCATGGCTCAGATACAGAGTAAAGCTCCCTCTACAATATCCCATCAAACACTCCCATGTAAGGTGCAGCACGGGTTAGGTACAGAGTAAAGCTCCCTCTACAATGTCCCATTAAACACTCCCAGGGCAGGTACAGCACGGGTTAGATATAGAGTAAAGCTCGTCTCTACACTGCTCCATGAAGCACTCCCAGGGCAGGTACAGCACAGGTTAGATACAGAGAAAAGCTACCTCTGCACTGTCCCATCAAACACCCAGGGCAAGTATAGCATGGGTTAGATAAAGAGTAAAGCTCCCTCTACACTGTCCCAGCAAACAATCCCAGGGCAGGAACAGCACGGGTTAGATACAGATTAAAGCTCCCTCTACACTGTCCCGTCAAACACTCCCAGGGATAGTACAGCACGGGTTAGATTCAGAGTAAACCTCGCACTACACTGGCCCATCGAACAATCCCAGGGCAGGTACAGCACGGTTAGATACAGAGTAAATCTCCCTATATACTGTCCCATCCAACTCTCCCAGGGTATGTACAGCATGGGTTAGATACAGAGTAAAGCATCCTATACACTGTCCCATCAAACATTCCCGGGAAGGTACAGTATGAGTTTGATACAGAGTAAAGCTCCCTCTACACTGTCCCATCAAACATTCCCAGTGCAGGAACAACACCGGATAGATACAGAGTAAAACTCCCTCGACACAGTCCCGTCAAAAACTTAAAGGGCAGTTACAGAACAGGTTAGATACAGAGTAAAGCTCCCTCTACACTATCCCATCAAATACTCCCAGGGCAGGAACAGAACAGGATAGATACAGAGTAAAGCTCAGTCTACACTGTCCCATCAAACACTCCCAGGGCAGGTACAGCACGTGTTAGATACAGAGTAAAGCTCACTCGACACTATCCCATCAAACACAGCCATGGAAGGTGCAGCACGGGTTAGGTACAGAGTAAAGCTCCCTCTACAATGTCCCATTAAACACTCCCAGGGCAGGTACAGCACGGGTTAGATATAGAGTAAAGCTCGTCTCTACACTGCTCCATGAAGCACTCCCAGGGCAGGTACAGCACAGGTTAGATACAGAGAAAAGCTACCTCTGCACTGTCCCATCAAACACCCAGGGCAAGTATAGCATGGGTTAGATAAAGAGTAAAGCTCCCTCTACACTGTCCCAGCAAACAATCCCAGGGCAGGAACAGCACGGGTTAGATACAGATTATATCTCCCTCTACACTGTCCCGTCAAACACTCCCAGGGATAGTACAGCACGGGTTAGATTCAGAGTAAACCTCGCACTACACTGGCCCATCGAACAATCCCAGGGCAGGTACAGCACGGTTAGATACAGAGTAAATCTCCCTATATACTGTCCCATCCAACTCTCCCAGGGTATGTACAGCATGGGTTAGATACAGAGTAAAGCATCCTATACACTGTCCCATCAAACATTCCCGGGAAGGTACAGTATGGGTTTGATACAGAGTAAAGCTCCCTCTACACTGTCCCATCAAACATTCCCAGTGCAGGAACAACACCGGATAGATACAGAGTAAAACTCCCTCGACACAGTCCCGTCAAAAACTTAAAGGGCAGTTACAGAACAGGTTAGATACAGAGTAAAGCTCCCTCTACACTATCCCATCAAACACTCCCAGGGCAGGAACAGAACAGGATAGATACAGAGTAAAGCTCGTCTCTACACTGTCCCATCAAACACTCCCAGTGCAGGATCAACACGGGATAGATACAGAGTAAAGCTCCCTCTAACCTGTCCCATCAAACACTCCCAGGGCAAGTACATTATGGGTTAGATATAGAGTAAAGCTCCCTCTACACTTTCCCATCAAACACTCCCAGGGCAGGAACAGAACAGGATAGATACAGAGTAAAGCTCAGTATACACTGTCCCGTCAAACACTCTCAGGGCAGGAACAGAACAGGATAGATACAGACTAAAGCTCCCTCTACACTGTCCCATTAAACACTCCCAGTGTAGGTACAGCACCGGTTAGATACAGATTAAAGCTCCCTCTATACAGTCCCATCAAACACTCCCAGGGCTGGTACAGCATGGGTCAGAAACAGAGTAACGCTCGCCTACCCTGTACCATCAAACACTCCCAGGAATGATACAACAAGGGTTAAATACAGAGTAAAGCTCCCTCTATACAGCCACATCAAACACTCCCAGGGCAGGTACAGCACTGGTTAGATACAGAGTAAAGCTCCCTCTACACTGTCCCGTCAAAACCTCCCAGTGTAGGTACAGCACGGGTTAGATACAGAGTAAACTCCCTCTGCACATTCCCATTAAACCCTCTCACGGCAGGTACAGCATGGATTAGAGACGGAGTAAAGCTCCCAATACATGGTCCCCATCAAACACTCCAAGGGCAGGTAAAGAATGGGTTAGATACAGAGTAAAGCTCCCTCTACACTGTCCCATCAAACACACCCAGGGCAGGTACAGCACGGTTCGATACAGAGTAAAGCTCCCTCCACACTTTCCCATCAAACACTCCCAGGGCAGCTGCAGTATGGTTTAGAAACAGAGTAAAGCTCCCTATATACTGTCTCATCAAACACTCCCAGGGCAGGTAAAGAAAGGGTTAGATACAGAGTAAATCTCCATCTACACTGTCCCATCAAACACTCCCAGGGCAGTTACAGAACAGGTTAGATACAGAGTAAAGCTCCCCCTACACTCTCCCATCAAACACTCACAGGGCAGGTACAGCATGGGTTAGATATAGAGTAATGCTCCCGCTACACTGACCCATCAAACTCTCCCAGGGCAGATACAGCACGGGTTAGATACAGAGTAAAGCTCCCTCTACACTGCCCCATCAAACACTCCCAGTGCAGGAACAGCACGGGATAGATATAGAGTAAAGTTCTCTCTACACTGTCCTATCAAACACATGATGCGGAGATGCCGGTGTTGGACTGGGGTGGACAAAATTGAGAGGTCGCACAACACCAGGTTATAGTCCAACAGTTTTATTTGAAATCACAAGCTTTCGGAGCTATCACTCCTTCCTCAGGTGAAGGTACAGCATGGGTTAGATACAGAGTAAAGCTCCCTCTACACTGTCCCATCAAACACTCCCACGGCAGATACAGCACGGGTTAGATACAGAGTAAAGCTCCCTCTACACTGTCACATCAAACAGTCCCAGGGCAGATACAGCACGGGTTAGATACAGAGTAAAGCTCCCTCTACACTGTCCCATCAAACTCTCCCAGGGCAGGTATAGCACACTGCCACGCACACACTGACACGCACACACTGACACGCGCACACTGACAGACGCACACTGACACACGCACACTGACACACGCACACTGACACACACACTGACACACACACTGACATACACACACACACTGACACGCACACACAGAGACGCACACACTGACATGCACACACTGACACACACACATACTGACACGCTCACACTGACACGCACACACTGACACGCACACACTGACACACACACTGACACACGCACACACTGGCACACACTGACACACACACACACTGACACACACTGACACACACACACTGACACACACACACTGACACACCCACACTGACACACACACACTGACACACACTGACACACACACACTGACACACACACACTGACACACACACACTGACACGCGCACACTGACACACGCACACTGACACACGCACACTGACACACGCACACTGACACACACACACTGACACACACTGACACACACAGTGACACACACACACTGACACACACACACTGACACGCGCACACTGACACACACACACTGACACGCGCACACTGACACACGCACACTGACACACACACACTGACACACACACTGACTGACACACACACTGACACGCACACACAGAGACGCACACACTGACACGCACACACACTGACACACACACTGACTGACACACACACTGACACGCACACACAGAGACGCACACACTGACACACACACATACTGACACGCACACACACTGACACGCACACACTGACAAACACACGCACTGACACGCACACACTGACACGCACACACTGACACGCACACACTGACACACACACTGCCACGCACACACTGCCACGCACACACTGACACGCACACACTGACACACGCACACACTGGCACACACTGACACACACACACACTGACACACACACACTGACACGCACACACTGACACGCACACACTGACACACGCACACACTGGCACACACTGACACACACACACACTGACACACACTGACACACACACACTGACACACCCACACTGACACACACACACTGACACACACTGACACACACACACTGACACACACACTGACACACACACACTGACACACACTGACACACGCACACACTGACACACACTGACACACGCACACACTGACACACACTGACACACGCACACACTGACACACACACACTGACACACACACACTGACACACTGACACACACTGACACACACACACTGACACACACACTGACACACACACACTGACACACACACACTGACACACTGACACACACTGACACACACACACTGACACACACACACTGACACACGCACACACTGACACACACTGACACACGCACACTGACACACACACTGACACACGCACACACTGACACACACTGACACACGCACACACTGACACACACACTGACACACACACACTGACACACACTGACACACGCACACACTGACACACACTGACACACGCACACACTGACACACACACACTGACACACACACTGACACACACACACTGACACACACACACTGACACACAGACACACACACTGACATACAGACACACACACACACTGACATACAGACACACACACACCGACACACACTGACACACACGCTGACACAAACACACTGATACACACACACACACTGACACAAGCACACACTGACACACACACACTGACACACACACACTGACACACCCACACTGACACGCACCCACTGACACGCACCCACTGACACACACACACTGACACACACACACTGACACACCCACACTGACACGCACCCACTGACACGCACCCACTGACACACACCCAGACACACACACACTGACACACACACACTGAAACACACACACTGACACGCACCCACTGACACGCACCCACTGACACGCACCCACTGACACACACACACTGACACACACACACTGACACACACACACTGACACACACACACTGACACGCACACACTGACACACACACACTGACAGACACACACTGACACACACTGACACACGCGCACACTGACACACACACACTGACACACTGACACACTGACACGCACACACACTGACACGCACACACTGACACATGCACACACTGACACACACACTGACACACACACTGACACGCACACACTGACACGCACACACTGACAGGCACACACTGACACACACACTGACACACACACACACTGACACACACACACTGACACGCACACACTGACACGCACACACTGACACACACACTGACACACACACACACTGACATACAGACACACACACACCGACACACACTGACACACACACGCTGACACAAACACAGTGATACACACACACACACACACTGACACACGTACACACTGACACACACACACTGACACACACACACTGGCACAACCACACTGACACGCACCCACTGACACGCACCCACTGACACACACACACTGACACAAACACACTGATACACACACACACACACACACTGACACACGCACACACTGACACACACACACTGACACACCCACACTGACACGCACCCACTGACACGCACCCACTGACACACACACACTGACACACACACACTGACACACCCACACTGACACGCACCCACTGACACGCACCCACTGACACACACCCAGACACACACACACTGACACACACACACTGAAACACACACTGACACGCACCCACTGACACGCACCCACTGACACGCACCCACTGACACACACACACTGACACACACACACTGACACACACACACTGACACACACACACTGACACGCACACACTGACACACACACACTGACAGACACACACTGACACACACTGACACACGCGCACACTGACACACACACACTGACACACTGACACACTGACACGCACACACACTGACACGCACACACTGACACATGCACACACTGACACACACACTGACACACACACACACTGACACGCACACACTGACACGCACACACTGACACGCACACACTGACACGCACACACTGACACACACACTGACACACACACACACTGACACGCACACACTGACATACGCACACACTGACACGCACACACTGACACACACACTGACACACACACACACTGACATACAGACACACACACACCGACACACACTGACACACACACGCTGACACAAACACAGTGATACACACACACACACACTGACACACGTACACACTGACACACACACACTGACACACACACACTGGCACAACCACACTGACACGCACCCACTGACACGCACCCACTGACACACACACACTGACACAAACACACTGATACACACACACACACACACACTGACACACGCACACACTGACACACACACTCTGACACACACACACTGACACACCCACACTGACACGCACCCACTGACAAGCACCCACTGACACGCACCCACTGACACACACACACTGACACACACACACTGACACGCACCCACTGACACGCACCCACTGACACGCACCCACTGACACACACACACTGACACACACACACTGACACACACACACTGACACACACCCAGACACACACACACACACACTGACACACACTGACACACACTGACACACACACACTGACACATACACACTGACACACACACACACTGCCACACCCACTGACACACCCACTGACACACCCACTGACACACACACAATGATACACACACACTGACACGCACACACTGACACGCACACACACTGACACACACACTGACACATCCATTGGCGCACAAACTGACACACACACTGACACGCACACACTCACACAAACACACTGACACACACACACTGACACACACTGACAAACACACACTGACACACACACTGACACACACACTGACATGCACACACTCACACACACACTGACATGCACACACTCACACACACACTGACACACACACACTGACACACACTGACAAACACACACTGACACACACACTGACACACACACTGACACGCACACACTCACACACAAACACTGACACACACACACTGACACACACTGACAAACACACACTGACACACACACACTGACACACACTGACACACACACACTGACACACACACACTGACATACACACACTGACATACACACACTGACACACACACACTGACACACACACTGACATACACACACTGACACACACACACTGACACACACACTGACAGACACACACTGACACACGCACTGACAGACACACACTGACAGACACACACTGACAGACACACTGACATACACACACTGACACACACACAATGACATACACACACTGACACACACACACTGACACACACACACTGACACACACTCACACTGACACACACACTGACACACACACTGACATACACACACTGACACAAACACACTGACATACACACACTGACACGCACACACTGACACGCACACACTGACACACACACTGACACACACACACACTGACACGCACACACTGACATACGCACACACTGACACGCACACACTGACACACACACTGACACACACACACACTGACATACAGACACACACACACCGACACACACTGACACACACACGCTGACACAAACACAGTGATACACACACACACACACTGACACACGTACACACTGACACACACACAGACACACACACACTGGCACAACCACACTGACACGCACCCACTGACACGCACCCACTGACACACACACACTGACACAAACACACTGATACACACACACACACACTGACACACGCACACACTGACACACACACTCTGACACACACACACTGACACACCCACACTGACACGCACCCACTGACAAGCACCCACTGACACGCACCCACTGACACACACACACTGACACACACACACTGACACGCACCCACTGACACGCACCCACTGACACGCACCCACTGACACACACACACTGACACACACACACTGACACACACACACTGACACACACCCAGACACACACTGACACACACTGACACACACTGACACACACTGACACACACACACTGACACATACACACTGACACACACACACACTGCCACACCCACTGACACACCCACTGACACACCCACTGACACACACACAATGATACACACACACTGACACGCACACACTGACACGCACACACACTGACACACACACTGACACATCCATTGGCGCACACACTGACACACACACTGACACGCACACACTCACACAAACACACTGACACACACACACTGACAAACACACACTGACACACACACTGACACACACACTGACACGCACACACTCACACACAAACACTGACACACACACACTGACACACACTGACAAACACACACTGACACACACACACTGACACACACTGACACACACACACTGACACACACACACTGACATACACACACTGACATACACACACTGACACACACACACTGACATACACACACTGACACACACACACTGACACACACACTGACAGACACAAACTGACACACGCACTGACAGACACACACTGACAGACACACACTGACAGACACACTGACATACACACACTGACACACACAATGACATACACACACTGACACACACACACTGACACACACACACTGACACACACTCACACTGACACACACACTGACACTGACACACACACACTGACACACACTCACACTGACACACACACTGACACACACACTGACATACACACACTGACACAAACACACTGACATACACACACTGACACACACACACTGACACACACACTGACACACACACTGACATACACACACTGACACACACACACTGACACAACACACTGACACACACACACACTGACACACACACACACACACAGACACACACACTGAACACACACACACTGACACACACACACTGACACACACACACTGACACACACACTCTGACTCACACACTCTGACACACACACACTGACAGACACTCTGACACACACACTCTGACACACACACTCTGACACACACTCACTGACACACACACACTGACACACACACACTGACACACACGCTGACACACACGCTGACACACACACACTGACCCGCACACACTGACACGCACACACACTGACACACACACACTGAGACACACAGACACACTGACACACACACACACTGACACGCACACACTGACACACACTGACACACGCACACTGACACACACACACTGACACACACACACACTGACACACACACACTGACACACACACACTGACACACACACTGACACACACACACACTGACACACACACACACTGACACGCACACACTGACACACACTGACACACACTGACACACACACACTGACAAACACACACTGACACACACACACTGACACACACACTGACACACACACTGACACGCACACACTGACACACACACTGACACACACACTGACACACACACACTGACACACACACTGACACACACACTGACACACACACTCCGACACACACACACCGACACGCACACACACCGACAAGCACACACACCGACACGCACGCACACCGACACGCACACACAGACACACACACTGACACACACACGCTGACACACACACGCTGACACACACACGCTGACACACACACACGATGACACACACGCTGACACACACACGCTGACACACACACGCTGACACGCACACTGACACGCACCCACTGACACGCACCCACTGACACGCACACACTGACACGCACACAATGACACACACACACTCACACACACACACACTCACACACACACACTCAACCACACACACTCACACACACTGACACACACACTGACACACACACTGACACACACACACTGACACACACACTGACACACACACTGACACACACTCTGACACACACACTCTGACATACAGACGCACTGACACACGCACACACTGAAACACACACTGACACACGCACACTGACACGCACACTGACACGCACACTGACACGCACACACTGACACGCACACACTGACACGCACTGACACACATACACTGACACGCACACACAGACATGCACACACTGACACGCACACACTGACACGCACACACTCACACACACACTGACACACACACTGACACACACACACTGACACACACACACTGACACACACACACTGACACACACCCAGACACACACACACTGACACACACACACACCGACACGCACACACTCACACACACACACTGACACACACACACTGACACACACACTCTGACACACACACTCTGACACACACACCGACACACACACACACCGACACGCACACACACCGACACGCACACACACCGACACGCACACACTCACGCACACTGACACACGCACACTGACACACACACTGACACACACACTGACTGACACACACACCGACACGCACACACACTGACACACACACACTGACACACGCACACACTGACACACACTGACACACGCACACTGACACACACACTGACACACGCACACACTGACACACACTGACACACGCACACACTGACACACACACTGACACACACACACTGACACACACTGACACACGCACACACTGACACACACTGACACACGCACACACTGACACACACACACTGACACACACACTGACACACACACACTGACACACACACACTGACACACAGACACACACACACACTGACATACAGACACACACACACACTGACATACAGACACACACACACCGACACACACTGACACACACGCTGACACAAACACACTGATACACACACACACACACTGACACAAGCACACACTGACACACACACACTGACACACACACACTGACACACCCACACTGACACGCACCCACTGACACGCACCCACTGACACACACACACTGACACACACACACTGACACACCCACACTGACACGCACCCACTGACACGCACCCACTGACACACACCCAGACACACACACACTGACACACACACACTGAAACACACACACTGACACGCACCCACTGACACGCACCCACTGACACGCACCCACTGACACACACACACTGACACACACACACTGACACACACACACTGACACACACACACTGACACGCACACACTGACACACACACACTGACAGACACACACTGACACACACTGACACACGCGCACACTGACACACACACACTGACACACTGACACACTGACACGCACACACACTGACACGCACACACTGACACATGCACACACTGACACACACACTGACACACACACTGACACGCACACACTGACACGCACACACTGACAGGCACACACTGACACACACACTGACACACACACACACTGACACGCACACACTGACATACGCACACACTGACACGCACACACTGACACACACACTGACACACACACACACTGACATACAGACACACACACACCGACACACACTGACACACACACGCTGACACAAACACAGTGATACACACACACACACACACTGACACACGTACACACTGACACACACACACTGACACACACACACTGGCACAACCACACTGACACGCACCCACTGACACGCACCCACTGACACACACACACTGACACAAACACACTGATACACACACACACACACACACTGACACACGCACACACTGACACACACACACTGACACACCCACACTGACACGCACCCACTGACACGCACCCACTGACACACACACACTGACACACACACACTGACACACCCACACTGACACGCACCCACTGACACGCACCCACTGACACACACCCAGACACACACACACTGACACACACACACTGAAACACACACACTGACACGCACCCACTGACACGCACCCACTGACACGCACCCACTGACACACACACACTGACACACACACACTGACACACACACACTGACACACACACACTGACACGCACACACTGACACACACACACTGACAGACACACACTGACACACACTGACACACGCGCACACTGACACACACACACTGACACACTGACACACTGACACGCACACACACTGACACGCACACACTGACACATGCACACACTGACACACACACTGACACACACACACACTGACACGCACACACTGACACGCACACACTGACACGCACACACTGACACGCACACACTGACACACACACTGACACACACACACACTGACACGCACACACTGACATACGCACACACTGACACGCACACACTGACACACACACTGACACACACACACACTGACATACAGACACACACACACCGACACACACTGACACACACACGCTGACACAAACACAGTGATACACACACACACACACTGACACACGTACACACTGACACACACACACTGACACACACACACTGGCACAACCACACTGACACGCACCCACTGACACGCACCCACTGACACACACACACTGACACAAACACACTGATACACACACACACACACACACTGACACACGCACACACTGACACACACACTCTGACACACACACACTGACACACCCACACTGACACGCACCCACTGACAAGCACCCACTGACACGCACCCACTGACACACACACACTGACACACACACACTGACACGCACCCACTGACACGCACCCACTGACACGCACCCACTGACACACACACACTGACACACACACACTGACACACACACACTGACACACACCCAGACACACACACACACACACTGACACACACTGACACACACTGACACACACACACTGACACATACACACTGACACACACACACACTGCCACACCCACTGACACACCCACTGACACACCCACTGACACACACACAATGATACACACACACTGACACGCACACACTGACACGCACACACACTGACACACACACTGACACATCCATTGGCGCACAAACTGACACACACACTGACACGCACACACTCACACAAACACACTGACACACACACACTGACACACACTGACAAACACACACTGACACACACACTGACACACACACTGACATGCACACACTCACACACACACTGACATGCACACACTCACACACACACTGACACACACACACTGACACACACTGACAAACACACACTGACACACACACTGACACACACACTGACACGCACACACTCACACACAAACACTGACACACACACACTGACACACACTGACAAACACACACTGACACACACACACTGACACACACTGACACACACACACTGACACACACACACTGACATACACACACTGACATACACACACTGACACACACACACTGACACACACACTGACATACACACACTGACACACACACACTGACACACACACTGACAGACACACACTGACACACGCACTGACAGACACACACTGACAGACACACACTGACAGACACACTGACATACACACACTGACACACACACAATGACATACACACACTGACACACACACACTGACACACACACACTGACACACACTCACACTGACACACACACTGACACACACACTGACATACACACACTGACACAAACACACTGACATACACACACTGACACGCACACACTGACACGCACACACTGACACACACACTGACACACACACACACTGACACGCACACACTGACATACGCACACACTGACACGCACACACTGACACACACACTGACACACACACACACTGACATACAGACACACACACACCGACACACACTGACACACACACGCTGACACAAACACAGTGATACACACACACACACACTGACACACGTACACACTGACACACACACAGACACACACACACTGGCACAACCACACTGACACGCACCCACTGACACGCACCCACTGACACACACACACTGACACAAACACACTGATACACACACACACACACACACTGACACACGCACACACTGACACACACACTCTGACACACACACACTGACACACCCACACTGACACGCACCCACTGACAAGCACCCACTGACACGCACCCACTGACACACACACACTGACACACACACACTGACACGCACCCACTGACACGCACCCACTGACACGCACCCACTGACACACACACACTGACACACACACACTGACACACACACACTGACACACACCCAGACACACACACACACACACTGACACACACTGACACACACTGACACACACACACTGACACATACACACTGACACACACACACACTGCCACACCCACTGACACACCCACTGACACACCCACTGACACACACACAATGATACACACACACTGACACGCACACACTGACACGCACACACACTGACACACACACTGACACATCCATTGGCGCACACACTGACACACACACTGACACGCACACACTCACACAAACACACTGACACACACACACTGACAAACACACACTGACACACACACTGACACACACACTGACACGCACACACTCACACACAAACACTGACACACACACACTGACACACACTGACAAACACACACTGACACACACACACTGACACACACTGACACACACACACTGACACACACACACTGACATACACACACTGACATACACACACTGACACACACACACTGACACACACACTGACATACACACACTGACACACACACACTGACACACACACTGACAGACACAAACTGACACACGCACTGACAGACACACACTGACAGACACACACTGACAGACACACTGACATACACACACTGACACACACAATGACATACACACACTGACACACACACACTGACACACACACACTGACACACACTCACACTGACACACACACTGACACTGACACACACACACTGACACACACTCACACTGACACACACACTGACACACACACTGACATACACACACTGACACAAACACACTGACATACACACACTGACACACACACACTGACACACACACTGACACACACACTGACATACACACACTGACACACACACACTGACACAACACACTGACACACACACACACTGACACACACACACACACACAGACACACACACTGAACACACACACACTGACACACACACACTGACACACACACACTGACACACACACTCTGACTCACACACTCTGACACACACACACTGACAGACACTCTGACACACACACTCTGACACACACACTCTGACACACACTCACTGACACACACACACTGACACACACACACTGACACACACGCTGACACACACGCTGACACACACACACTGACCCGCACACACTGACACGCACACACACTGACACACACACACTGAGACACACAGACACACTGACACACACACACACTGACACGCACACACTGACACACACTGACACACGCACACTGACACACACACACTGACACACACACACACTGACACACACACACTGACACACACACACTGACACACACACTGACACACACACACACTGACACACACACACACTGACACGCACACACTGACACACACTGACACACACTGACACACACACACTGACAAACACACACTGACACACACACACTGACACACACACTGACACACACACTGACACGCACACACTGACACACACACTGACACACACACTGACACACACACACTGACACACACACTGACACACACACTGACACACACACTCCGACACACACACACCGACACGCACACACACCGACAAGCACACACACCGACACGCACGCACACCGACACGCACACACAGACACACACACTGACACACACACGCTGACACACACACGCTGACACACACACGCTGACACACACACACGATGACACACACGCTGACACACACACGCTGACACACACACGCTGACACGCACACTGACACGCACCCACTGACACGCACCCACTGACACGCACACACTGACACGCACACAATGACACACACACACTCACACACACACACACTCACACACACACACTCAACCACACACACTCACACACACTGACACACACACTGACACACACACTGACACACACACACTGACACACACACTGACACACACACTGACACACACTCTGACACACACACTCTGACATACAGACGCACTGACACACGCACACACTGAAACACACACTGACACACGCACACTGACACGCACACTGACACGCACACTGACACGCACACACTGACACGCACACACTGACACGCACTGACACACATACACTGACACGCACACACAGACATGCACACACTGACACGCACACACTGACACGCACACACTCACACACACACTGACACACACACTGACACACACACACTGACACACACACACTGACACACACACACTGACACACACCCAGACACACACACACTGACACACACACACACCGACACGCACACACTCACACACACACACTGACACACACACACTGACACACACACTCTGACACACACACTCTGACACACACACCGACACACACACACACCGACACGCACACACACCGACACGCACACACACCGACACGCACACACTCACGCACACTGACACACGCACACTGACACACACACTGACACACACACTGACTGACACACACACCGACACGCACACACACTGACACACACACACTGACACACGCACACACTGACACACACTGACACACGCACACTGACACACACACTGACACACGCACACACTGACACACACTGACACACGCACACACTGACACACACACTGACACACACACACTGACACACGCACACACTGACACACACTGACACACGCACACACTGACACACACACACTGACACACACACTGACACACACACACTGACACACACACACTGACACACAGACACACACACACACTGACATACAGACACACACACACACTGACATACAGACACACACACACCGACACACACTGACACACACGCTGACACAAACACACTGATACACACACACACACACTGACACAAGCACACACTGACACACACACACTGACACACACACACTGACACACCCACACTGACACGCACCCACTGACACGCACCCACTGACACACACACACTGACACACACACACTGACACACCCACACTGACACGCACCCACTGACACGCACCCACTGACACACACCCAGACACACACACACTGACACACACACACTGAAACACACACACTGACACGCACCCACTGACACGCACCCACTGACACGCACCCACTGACACACACACACTGACACACACACACTGACACACACACACTGACACACACACACTGACACGCACACACTGACACACACACACTGACAGACACACACTGACACACACTGACACACGCGCACACTGACACACACACACTGACACACTGACACACTGACACGCACACACACTGACACGCACACACTGACACATGCACACACTGACACACACACTGACACACACACTGACACGCACACACTGACACGCACACACTGACAGGCACACACTGACACACACACTGACACACACACACACTGACACGCACACACTGACATACGCACACACTGACACGCACACACTGACACACACACTGACACACACACACACTGACATACAGACACACACACACCGACACACACTGACACACACACGCTGACACAAACACAGTGATACACACACACACACACACACTGACACACGTACACACTGACACACACACACTGACACACACACACTGGCACAACCACACTGACACGCACCCACTGACACGCACCCACTGACACACACACACTGACACAAACACACTGATACACACACACACACACACACTGACACACGCACACACTGACACACACACACTGACACACCCACACTGACACGCACCCACTGACACGCACCCACTGACACACACACACTGACACACACACACTGACACACCCACACTGACACGCACCCACTGACACGCACCCACTGACACACACCCAGACACACACACACTGACACACACACACTGAAACACACACACTGACACGCACCCACTGACACGCACCCACTGACACGCACCCACTGACACACACACACTGACACACACACACTGACACACACACACTGACACACACACACTGACACGCACACACTGACACACACACACTGACAGACACACACTGACACACACTGACACACGCGCACACTGACACACACACACTGACACACTGACACACTGACACGCACACACACTGACACGCACACACTGACACATGCACACACTGACACACACACTGACACACACACACACTGACACGCACACACTGACACGCACACACTGACACGCACACACTGACACGCACACACTGACACACACACTGACACACACACACACTGACACGCACACACTGACATACGCACACACTGACACGCACACACTGACACACACACTGACACACACACACACTGACATACAGACACACACACACCGACACACACTGACACACACACGCTGACACAAACACAGTGATACACACACACACACACTGACACACGTACACACTGACACACACACACTGACACACACACACTGGCACAACCACACTGACACGCACCCACTGACACGCACCCACTGACACACACACACTGACACAAACACACTGATACACACACACACACACACACTGACACACGCACACACTGACACACACACTCTGACACACACACACTGACACACCCACACTGACACGCACCCACTGACAAGCACCCACTGACACGCACCCACTGACACACACACACTGACACACACACACTGACACGCACCCACTGACACGCACCCACTGACACGCACCCACTGACACACACACACTGACACACACACACTGACACACACACACTGACACACACCCAGACACACACACACACACACTGACACACACTGACACACACTGACACACACACACTGACACATACACACTGACACACACACACACTGCCACACCCACTGACACACCCACTGACACACCCACTGACACACACACAATGATACACACACACTGACACGCACACACTGACACGCACACACACTGACACACACACTGACACATCCATTGGCGCACAAACTGACACACACACTGACACGCACACACTCACACAAACACACTGACACACACACACTGACACACACTGACAAACACACACTGACACACACACTGACACACACACTGACATGCACACACTCACACACACACTGACATGCACACACTCACACACACACTGACACACACACACTGACACACACTGACAAACACACACTGACACACACACTGACACACACACTGACACGCACACACTCACACACAAACACTGACACACACACACTGACACACACTGACAAACACACACTGACACACACACACTGACACACACTGACACACACACACTGACACACACACACTGACATACACACACTGACATACACACACTGACACACACACACTGACACACACACTGACATACACACACTGACACACACACACTGACACACACACTGACAGACACACACTGACACACGCACTGACAGACACACACTGACAGACACACACTGACAGACACACTGACATACACACACTGACACACACACAATGACATACACACACTGACACACACACACTGACACACACACACTGACACACACTCACACTGACACACACACTGACACACACACTGACATACACACACTGACACAAACACACTGACATACACACACTGACACGCACACACTGACACGCACACACTGACACACACACTGACACACACACACACTGACACGCACACACTGACATACGCACACACTGACACGCACACACTGACACACACACTGACACACACACACACTGACATACAGACACACACACACCGACACACACTGACACACACACGCTGACACAAACACAGTGATACACACACACACACACTGACACACGTACACACTGACACACACACAGACACACACACACTGGCACAACCACACTGACACGCACCCACTGACACGCACCCACTGACACACACACACTGACACAAACACACTGATACACACACACACACACACACTGACACACGCACACACTGACACACACACTCTGACACACACACACTGACACACCCACACTGACACGCACCCACTGACAAGCACCCACTGACACGCACCCACTGACACACACACACTGACACACACACACTGACACGCACCCACTGACACGCACCCACTGACACGCACCCACTGACACACACACACTGACACACACACACTGACACACACACACTGACACACACCCAGACACACACACACACACACTGACACACACTGACACACACTGACACACACACACTGACACATACACACTGACACACACACACACTGCCACACCCACTGACACACCCACTGACACACCCACTGACACACACACAATGATACACACACACTGACACGCACACACTGACACGCACACACACTGACACACACACTGACACATCCATTGGCGCACACACTGACACACACACTGACACGCACACACTCACACAAACACACTGACACACACACACTGACAAACACACACTGACACACACACTGACACACACACTGACACGCACACACTCACACACAAACACTGACACACACACACTGACACACACTGACAAACACACACTGACACACACACACTGACACACACTGACACACACACACTGACACACACACACTGACATACACACACTGACATACACACACTGACACACACACACTGACACACACACTGACATACACACACTGACACACACACACTGACACACACACTGACAGACACAAACTGACACACGCACTGACAGACACACACTGACAGACACACACTGACAGACACACTGACATACACACACTGACACACACAATGACATACACACACTGACACACACACACTGACACACACACACTGACACACACTCACACTGACACACACACTGACACTGACACACACACACTGACACACACTCACACTGACACACACACTGACACACACACTGACATACACACACTGACACAAACACACTGACATACACACACTGACACACACACACTGACACACACACTGACACACACACTGACATACACACACTGACACACACACACTGACACAACACACTGACACACACACACACTGACACACACACACACACACAGACACACACACTGAACACACACACACTGACACACACACACTGACACACACACACTGACACACACACTCTGACTCACACACTCTGACACACACACACTGACAGACACTCTGACACACACACTCTGACACACACACTCTGACACACACTCACTGACACACACACACTGACACACACACACTGACACACACGCTGACACACACGCTGACACACACACACTGACCCGCACACACTGACACGCACACACACTGACACACACACACTGAGACACACAGACACACTGACACACACACACACTGACACGCACACACTGACACACACTGACACACGCACACTGACACACACACACTGACACACACACACACTGACACACACACACTGACACACACACACTGACACACACACTGACACACACACACACTGACACACACACACACTGACACGCACACACTGACACACACTGACACACACTGACACACACACACTGACAAACACACACTGACACACACACACTGACACACACACTGACACACACACTGACACGCACACACTGACACACACACTGACACACACACTGACACACACACACTGACACACACACTGACACACACACTGACACACACACTCCGACACACACACACCGACACGCACACACACCGACAAGCACACACACCGACACGCACGCACACCGACACGCACACACAGACACACACACTGACACACACACGCTGACACACACACGCTGACACACACACGCTGACACACACACACGATGACACACACGCTGACACACACACGCTGACACACACACGCTGACACGCACACTGACACGCACCCACTGACACGCACCCACTGACACGCACACACTGACACGCACACAATGACACACACACACTCACACACACACACACTCACACACACACACTCAACCACACACACTCACACACACTGACACACACACTGACACACACACTGACACACACACACTGACACACACACTGACACACACACTGACACACACTCTGACACACACACTCTGACATACAGACGCACTGACACACGCACACACTGAAACACACACTGACACACGCACACTGACACGCACACTGACACGCACACTGACACGCACACACTGACACGCACACACTGACACGCACTGACACACATACACTGACACGCACACACAGACATGCACACACTGACACGCACACACTGACACGCACACACTCACACACACACTGACACACACACTGACACACACACACTGACACACACACACTGACACACACACACTGACACACACCCAGACACACACACACTGACACACACACACACCGACACGCACACACTCACACACACACACTGACACACACACACTGACACACACACTCTGACACACACACTCTGACACACACACCGACACACACACACACCGACACGCACACACACCGACACGCACACACACCGACACGCACACACTCACGCACACTGACACACGCACACTGACACACACACTGACACACACACTGACTGACACACACACCGACACGCACACACACCGACACGCACACACACTGACACTCACACACTCACACACACTGACATGCACACACTCACACACACTGACACACACACTGACACACGCACACTGACACACGCACACTGACACACACACTGACACACACTGACACACACTGACACACACACACTGACACACCCACACTGACACGCACCCACTGACACGCACCCACTGACACACACACACTGACACACACACACTGACACACCCACACTGACACGCACCCACTGACACGCACCCACTGACACACACCCAGACACACACACACTGACACACACACACTGAAACACACACACTGACACGCACCCACTGACACGCACCCACTGACACACACACACTGACACACACACACTGACACACACACACTGACACACACACACTGACACACACACACTGACACACCCACACTGACACGCACCCACTGACACGCACCCACTGACACACACCCAGACACACACTGACACACACACACACTGACACGCACACACTGACACGCACACACTGACACGCACACACACTGACACGCACACACTGACACATGCACACACTGACACACACACTGACACACACACACACTGACACGCACACACTGACACGCACACACTGACACGCACACACTGACACGCACACACTGACATACACACTGACACACACACACACTGACACGCACACACTGACACACGCACACACTGACACGCACACACTGACATGCACACACTGACACACGCACACACTGACACGCACACACTGACACACACACACTGACAGACACACACTGATACACACTGACACACGCGCACACTGACACACACACACTGACACACTGACACACACCCACTGACACACACTGACACACACACACACTGACACACACACACTGACACACACACACACTGACACACACACACACTGACACACACACACTGACACACTGACACACACCCACTGACACACACTGACACATACACACTGACACACACTGACACACACACACACACCGACACAAACACTGACACACACACTGACACACACACTGACACACACACACACTGACATACAGACACACACACACCGACACACACTGACACACACACGCTGACACAAACACAGTGATACACACACACACACTGACACACGCACACACTGACACACACACACACTGACACACACTGACACACACACACTGACACACACACTCTGACACACACACCGACACGCACACACACCGACACGCACACACACTGACACACACACACTGATACACACACACTCACACTGACACACGTACACACTTTCACACACACACTGACACACACACACACTGACACACACACACACTGACACACACACTGACACACACACAGACACACACACACTGACACACACACACACTGACACACACACACTGATACACACACACACACTCACACTGACACACGTACACACTGACACACACACACTGATACACACACACACACACACACCCTGACACACGCACACACTGACACACACTTACACACACAGACATACACACTGACATACACACACACTGACACACGCACACACTGAAACACACACACACATACTGATACACACACTGACACACACACTGACACACACTGACACTCACACTGACACACGCACACACACACTGACACACACACTGACACACACACTGACACACGCACACTGACACACACCCAGACACACACACACACACACTGACACACACTGACACACACTGACACACACACACTGACACATACACACTGACACACACACACACTGCCACACCCACTGACACACCCACTGACACACCCACTGACACACACACAATGATACACACACACTGACACGCACACACTGACACGCACACACACTGACACACACACTGACACATCCATTGGCGCACACACTGACACACACACTGACACGCACACACTCACACAAACACACTGACACACACACACTGACAAACACACACTGACACACACACTGACACACACACTGACACGCACACACTCACACACAAACACTGACACACACACACTGACACACACTGACAAACACACACTGACACACACACACTGACACACACTGACACACACACACTGACACACACACACTGACATACACACACTGACATACACACACTGACACACACACACTGACACACACACTGACATACACACACTGACACACACACACTGACACACACACTGACAGACACACACTGACACACGCACTGACAGACACACACTGACAGACACACACTGACAGACACACTGACATACACACACTGACACACACACAATGACATACACACACTGACACACACACACTGACACACACACACTGACACACACTCACACTGACACACACACTGACACTGACACACACACACTGACACACACTCACACTGACACACACACTGACACACACACTGACATACACACACTGACACAAACACACTGACATACACACACTGACACACACACACTGACACACACACTGACACACACACTGACATACACACACTGACACACACACACTGACACAACACACTGACACACACACACACACTGACACACACACACACACACAGACACACACACTGAACACACACACACTGACACACACACACTGACACACACACACTGACACACACACTCTGACTCACACACTCTGACACACACACACTGACAGACACTCTGACACACACACTCTGACACACACACTCTGACACACACTCACTGACACACACACACTGACACACACACACTGACACACACGCTGACACACACGCTGACACACACACACTGACCCGCACACACTGACACGCACACACACTGACACACACACACTGAGACACACAGACACACTGACACACACACACACTGACACGCACACACTGACACACACTGACACACGCACACTGACACACACACACTGACACACACACACACTGACACACACACACTGACACACACACACTGACACACACACTGACACACACACACACTGACACACACACACACTGACACGCACACACTGACACACACTGACACACACTGACACACACACACTGACAAACACACACTGACACACACACACTGACACACACACTGACACACACACTGACACGCACACACTGACACACACACTGACACACACACTGACACACACACACTGACACACACACTGACACACACACTGACACACACACTCCGACACACACACACCGACACGCACACACACCGACAAGCACACACACCGACACGCACGCACACCGACACGCACACACAGACACACACACTGACACACACACGCTGACACACACACGCTGACACACACACGCTGACACACACACACGATGACACACACGCTGACACACACACGCTGACACACACACGCTGACACGCACACTGACACGCACCCACTGACACGCACCCACTGACACGCACACACTGACACGCACACAATGACACACACACACTCACACACACACACACTCACACATACACACTGACACACACACACACTGCCACACCCACTGACACACCCACTGACACACCCACTGACACACACACAATGATACACACACACTGACACGCACACACTGACACGCACACACACTGACACACACACTGACACATCCATTGGCGCACACACTGACACACACACTGACACGCACACACTCACACAAACACACTGACACACACACACTGACAAACACACACTGACACACACACTGACACACACACTGACACGCACACACTCACACACAAACACTGACACACACACACTGACACACACTGACAAACACACACTGACACACACACACTGACACACACTGACACACACACACTGACACACACACACTGACATACACACACTGACATACACACACTGACACACACACACTGACACACACACTGACATACACACACTGACACACACACACTGACACACACACTGACAGACACACACTGACACACGCACTGACAGACACACACTGACAGACACACACTGACAGACACACTGACATACACACACTGACACACACACAATGACATACACACACTGACACACACACACTGACACACACACACTGACACACACTCACACTGACACACACACTGACACTGACACACACACACTGACACACACTCACACTGACACACACACTGACACACACACTGACATACACACACTGACACAAACACACTGACATACACACACTGACACACACACACTGACACACACACTGACACACACACTGACATACACACACTGACACACACACACTGACACAACACACTGACACACACACACACTGACACACACACACACACACAGACACACACACTGAACACACACACACTGACACACACACACTGACACACACACACTGACACACACACTCTGACTCACACACTCTGACACACACACACTGACAGACACTCTGACACACACACTCTGACACACACACTCTGACACACACTCACTGACACACACACACTGACACACACACACTGACACACACGCTGACACACACGCTGACACACACACACTGACCCGCACACACTGACACGCACACACACTGACACACACACACTGAGACACACAGACACACTGACACACACACACACTGACACGCACACACTGACACACACTGACACACGCACACTGACACACACACACTGACACACACACACACTGACACACACACACTGACACACACACACTGACACACACACTGACACACACACACACTGACACACACACACACTGACACGCACACACTGACACACACTGACACACACTGACACACACACACTGACAAACACACACTGACACACACACTGACACACACTGACACACACACTGACACGCACACACTGACACACACACTGACACACACACTGACACACACACACTGACACACACACTGACACACACACTGACACACACACTCCGACACACACACACCGACACGCACACACACCGACAAGCACACACACCGACACGCACGCACACCGACACGCACACACAGACACACACACACTGACACGCACACAATGACACACACACACTCACACACACACACACTCACACATACACACTGACACACACACACACTGCCACACCCACTGACACACCCACTGACACACCCACTGACACACACACAATGATACACACACACTGACACGCACACACTGACACGCACACACACTGACACACACACTGACACATCCATTGGCGCACACACTGACACACACACTGACACGCACACACTCACACAAACACACTGACACACACACACTGACAAACACACACTGACACACACACTGACACACACACTGACACGCACACACTCACACACAAACACTGAGACACACACACTGACACACACTGACAAACACACACTGACACACACACACTGACACACACTGACACACACACACTGACACACACACACTGACATACACACACTGACACACACACACTGACACACACACTGACATACACACACTGACACACACACACTGACACACACACTGACAGACACACACTGACACACGCACTGACAGACACACACTGACAGACACACACTGACAGACACACTGACATACACACACTGACACACACACAATGACATACACACACTGACACACACACACTGACACACACACACTGACACACACTCACACTGACACACACACTGACACTGACACACACACACTGACACACACTCACACTGACACACACACTGACACACACACTGACATACACACACTGACACAAACACACTGACATACACACACTGACACACACACACTGACACACACACTGACACACACACTGACATACACACACTGACACACACACACTGACACAACACACTGACACACACACACACTGACACACACACACACACACAGACACACACACTGAACACACACACACTGACACACACACACTGACACACACACACTGACACACACACTCTGACTCACACACTCTGACACACACACACTGACAGACACTCTGACACACACACTCTGACACACACACTCTGACACACACTCACTGACACACACACACTGACACACACACACTGACACACACGCTGACACACACGCTGACACACACACACTGACCCGCACACACTGACACGCACACACACTGACACACACACACTGAGACACACAGACACACTGACACACACACACACTGACACGCACACACTGACACACACTGACACACGCACACTGACACACACACACTGACACACACACACACTGACACACACACACTGACACACACACACTGACACACACACTGACACACACACACACTGACACACACACACACTGACACGCACACACTGACACACACTGACACACACTGACACACACACACTGACAAACACACACTGACACACACACACTGACACACACACTGACACACACACTGACACGCACACACTGACACACACACTGACACACACACTGACACACACACACTGACACACACACTGACACACACACTGACACACACACTCCGACACACACACACCGACACGCACACACACCGACAAGCACACACACCGACACGCACGCACACCGACACGCACACACAGACACACACACTGACACACACACGCTGACACACACACGCTGACACACACACGCTGACACACACACACGATGACACACACGCTGACACACACACGCTGACACACACACGCTGACACGCACACTGACACGCACCCACTGACACGCACCCACTGACACGCACACACTGACACGCACACAATGACACACACACACTCACACACACACACACTCACACACACACACTCAACCACACACACTCACACACACTGACACACACACTGACACACACACTGACACACACACACTGACACACACACTGACACACACACTGACACACACTCTGACACACACACTCTGATACACACACCGACACGCACACACACCGACACGCACACACACTGACGCACACACACTGACACACACACACTCTGACATACAGACGCACTGACACACGCACACACTGAAACACACACTGACACACGCACACTGACACGCACACTGACACGCACACTGACACGCACACACTGACACGCACACACTGACACGCACTGACACACATACACTGACACGCACACACAGACATGCACACACTGACACGCACACACTGACACGCACACACTCACACACACACTGACACACACACTGACACACACACACTGACACACACACACTGACACACACACACTGACACACACCCAGACACACACACACTGACACACACACACACCGACACGCACACACTCACACACACACACTGACACACACACACTGACACACACACTCTGACACACACACTCTGACACACACACCGACACACACACACACCGACACGCACACACACCGACACGCACACACACCGACACGCACACACTCACGCACACTGACACACGCACACTGACACACACACTGACACACACACTGACTGACACACACACCGACACGCACACACACCGACACGCACACACACTGACACTCACACACTCACACACACTGACATGCACACACTCACACACACTGACACACACACTGACACACGCACACTGACACACGCACACTGACACACACACTGACACACACTGACACACACTGACACACACACACTGACACACCCACACTGACACGCACCCACTGACACGCACCCACTGACACACACACACTGACACACACACACTGACACACCCACACTGACACGCACCCACTGACACGCACCCACTGACACACACCCAGACACACACACACTGACACACACACACTGAAACACACACACTGACACGCACCCACTGACACGCACCCACTGACACACACACACTGACACACACACACTGACACACACACACTGACACACACACACTGACACACACACACTGACACACCCACACTGACACGCACCCACTGACACGCACCCACTGACACACACCCAGACACACACTGACACACACACACACTGACACGCACACACTGACACGCACACACTGACACGCACACACACTGACACGCACACACTGACACATGCACACACTGACACACACACTGACACACACACACACTGACACGCACACACTGACACGCACACACTGACACGCACACACTGACACGCACACACTGACATACACACTGACACACACACACACTGACACGCACACACTGACACACGCACACACTGACACGCACACACTGACATGCACACACTGACACACGCACACACTGACACGCACACACTGACACACACACACTGACAGACACACACTGATACACACTGACACACGCGCACACTGACACACACACACTGACACACTGACACACACCCACTGACACACACTGACACACACACACACTGACACACACACACTGACACACACACACACTGACACACACACACACTGACACACACACACTGACACACTGACACACACCCACTGACACACACTGACACATACACACTGACACACACTGACACACACACACACCGACACAAACACTGACACACACACTGACACACACACTGACACACACACACACTGACATACAGACACACACACACCGACACACACTGACACACACACGCTGACACAAACACAGTGATACACACACACACACTGACACACGCACACACTGACACACACACACACTGACACACACTGACACACACACACTGACACACACACTCTGACACACACACCGACACGCACACACACCGACACGCACACACACTGACACACACACACTGATACACACACACTCACACTGACACACGTACACACTTTCACACACACACTGACACACACACACACTGACACACACACACACTGACACACACACTGACACACACACAGACACACACACACTGACACACACACACACTGACACACACACACTGATACACACACACACACTCACACTGACACACGTACACACTGACACACACACACTGATACACACACACACACACACACCCTGACACACGCACACACTGACACACACTTACACACACAGACATACACACTGACATACACACACACTGACACACGCACACACTGAAACACACACACACATACTGATACACACACTGACACACACACTGACACACACTGACACTCACACTGACACACGCACACACACACTGACACACACACTGACACACACACTGACACACGCACACACACACTGACACACGCAGACACACATTGACACACACACTGACACACACACTGACACACACACACTGATACACACACACACACACACACAGACACACACACATACACACACGCTGACACACACACGCTGAAACACACACTAATACACACACACACTGACACACACACACCTGCACACATTGTGTGTCAGTGTGTGTGTCAGTGTGTGTCTGTCAGTGTATGTGTGTCAGTGTATGTATCAGTGTGCATGTGTAAGTGTGTGCGTGTGTCAGTGTGTGTGTCAGTGTGCGTGTCAGTGTGTGTGTCAGTGTGTGCGTGTGTCAGTGTGTGTGTCAGTGTGTGTGTGTCAGTGTGTGTGTCAGTGTGTGCGTGTGTCAGTGTGTGTGTCAGTGTGTGTGTCAGTGTGTGTGTCAGTGTGTGCGTGTCAGTGTGTGTCAGTGTGTGTGTCAGTGTGTCAGTGTCTGTCAGTGTGTGCGTGTGTCAGTCTGTGTGTCAGTGTGTGTGTCACTGTGTGTGTCAGTGTGTGTGTCAGTGTGTGCGTGTGTCAGTGTGTGTGTCAGTGTGTGTGTCAGTGTGTGTGTCAGTGTGTGCGTGTGTCAGTGTGTGTGTCAGTGTGTGCATGTGTCAGTGTGCGCGTGTGTCAGTGTGTGTGTGTGTCAGTGTGTGTGTGTGTCAGTGTGTGTGTGTCAGTGTGCGTGTGTGTCAGTGTGTGTGTCAGTGTGTGTGTCAGTGTGTGTGTGTCAGTGTGTGTATCAGTGTGTGTATCAGTGTGTGTGTCAGTGTGTGTGTGTCAGTGTGTGTGTGTCAGTGTGCGTGTGTGTCAGTGTGTGTGTCAGTGTGCGTGTGTCAGTGTGTGTGTCAGTGTGTGTGTGTCAGTGTGTGTGTGTCAGTGTGCGTGTGTCGGTGTGTGTATCAGTGTGTGTATCAGTGTGTGTGTCAGTGTGTGTGTGTGTGTCAGTGTGTGTGTGTCACTGTGTGTGTCAGTGTGTGTGTCACTGTGTGTGTCAGTGTGTGTGGCAGTGTGTGTGTCACTGTGTGTGTGTCACTGTGTGTATCAGTTTGTGTGTGTCAGTGTGTGTGTGTCAGTGTTTGTGTGTGTGTGTCAGTGTGTGTGTTTGTCAGTGTGTGTGCGTGTCAGTGTGTGTGTGTGTGTGTGTGTGTGTCAGTGTGTGTGTGTGTCAGTGTGTGTGCGTGTGTGTGTGTGTGTGTGTGTCAGTGTGTGTGTGTGTCAGTGTGTGTGTGTGTGTGTCAGCGTGTGTGTGTGTCAGTGCGTGTGTGTGTCAGTGTGTGTGTGTGTCAGTGTGTGTGTGTGTGTGTGTCAGTGTGTGTGTGTGTCAGTGTGTGTGTGTGTGTGTGTGTGTCAGTGTGTGTGTGTGTCAGTGTGTGTGTGTGTCAGTGTGTGTGTGTCAGTGTGTGTGTGTGTGTGTGTGTGTCAGTGTGTGTGTGTGTCAGTGTGTGTGTGTGTCAGTGTGTGTGTGTGTCAGTGTGTGTGTGTGTGTGTGTGTCAGTGTGTGTGTGTGTCAGTGTGTGTGTGTGTCAGTGTGTGTGTGTGTGTGTGTCAGTGTGTGTGTGTCAGTGTGTGTGTGTGTCAATGTGTGTGTGTGTGTGTGTGCCAGTGTGTGTGTGTGTCAGTGTATGTGTGTGTGTCAGTGTGTGTGTGTGTCAGTGTGTGTGTGTGTGTGTCAGTGTGTGTGTGTGTCAGTGTGTGTGTGTGTGTCAGTGTGTGTGTATGTCAGTGTGTGTGTGTGTGTGTGTCAGTGTGTGTGTGTGTCAGTGTGTGTGTGTCAGTGTGTGTGTGTGTGTCAGTGTGTGTGTGTGTCAGTGTGTGTGTGTGTGTGTCAGTGTGTGTGTGTGTCAGTGTGTGTGTGTGTGTGTGTCAGTGTGTGTGTGCGTGTGTCAGTGTGTGTGTGTGTCAGTGTGTGTGTGTGTCAGTGTGTGTGTGTGTGTCAGTGTGTGTGTGTGTGTGTCAGTGTGTGTGTGTGTGTGTGTGTGTGTGTGATTTATGTACCTCAGGTATAACCCATCACAATGTCTAATTGCAGTGCTGAGCAGTGTCTGGATAAACGAGCAGTTCCAGTCTACGGCTCTCCCTCCCTCACTGAACAAAGCCACTTGCAGCGATGAACACAGCTCCCAAAGCACTCACCTTACCCGACAGCTCCTGTGTGTTATGGCAGGCCGTGTAGATGCAGGGGGCTATCGGATCAGGCTCTCTCTGTCCCAGTCGCTGCTGGCTGTAGCTGGATGTTGAGCTGACAGTAACCGGTGGCCCTGTGTTATTGCAGCCTCCTCTCACAGGTCTAAACACAGACTGAAGGGACACCGAGCTCTCGATCTCTGCTCTCAGCCTTTCCCAGCTCAGTCTCCTCCCCCTCTCCCAATGCAATTATCCCAGCCCGTCACTGCCAACTGACAGGAGACTGGAGGTCATTAACATAATCCCTTTAAAAAAACAGAGCCTCCCAATGACTGCGGAGGCCCCTGGAATCAGAATCACCTGACCCGAGGCAAAATAAAACGCTAGGAGGAGCAGACTGTGGAAGCAGCTCCCGTCTCCCGCCTGCTCACTGCCGGCCCGGGCCCACCAATCACTGAGGGCCCAGGCCCACCAATCACTGCCGGCCCAGGCCCACCAATCACTGTCGGCCCAGGCCCAGGCCCACCAATCATTGTCGGCCCAGGCCCACCAATCACTGCCGGCCCAAACCCACCAATCACTGTCGGCCCAGGCCCAGGCCCACCAATCACTGCCGGCCCATGCCCAGGCCCACCAATCACTGCCGGCCCAGGCCCACCAATCACTGTCGGCCCAGGCCCAGGCCCACCAATCACTGTCGGCCCAGGCCCACCAATCACTGCCGGCCCAGGCCCACAAATCACTGCCGGCCCAGGCCCACCAATCACTGAGGGCCCAGGCCCACCAATCACTGCCGGCCCAGGCCCACCAATCACTGTCGGCCCAGGCCCAGGCCCACCAATCACTGCCGGCCCAGGCCCACCAATCACTGCCGGCCCAGGCACACCAATCACTGTCGGCCCAGGCCCACCAATCACTGTCGGCCCAGGCCCACAATCACTGCCGGCCCAGGCCCATCAATCACTGCCGGCCCAGGCCCACCAATCACTGCCGGCCCAGGCCCACCAATCACTGTCGGCCCAGGCCGAGGCCCACCAATCGCTGCCGGCCCAGGCCCACCAATCACTGCCGGCCCAGGCCCACCAATCACTGCCGGCCCAGGTCCACCAATCACTGCCGGCCCAGGTCCACCAATCACTGCCGGCCCAGGCCCACCAATCACTGGTGGCCCAGGCCCACCAATCACTGACAGCCCAGGCCCACCAATCACTGCCGGCCCAGGCCCACCAATCACTGCTGGCCCAGGCCCACCAATCACTAATGGCCCAGGCCCACCAATCACTGTCAGCCCAGGCCCAGGCCCACCAATCACTGATGGTGCAGGCCCACCAATCACTGCCGGCCCAGGCCCACCAATCACTGCCGGCCCAGGCCCACCAATCACTAATGGCCCAGGCCCACCAATCACTGTCGGCCCAGGCCCAGGCCCACCAATCACTGATGGTGCAGGCCCACCAATCACTGCCGGCCCAGGCCCACCAATCACTGTCGGTCCAGGCCCTGGCCCACCAATCACTGACGGCCCAGGCCCAGGCCCACCAATCACTGTCGGCCCAGGCCCACTAATCACTGCCGGCCCAGGCCCACCAATCACTGCCGGCCCAGGCCCACCAATCACTGCTGGCCCAGGCCCACCAATCACTAATGGCCCAGGCCCACCAATCACCGCCGGCCCAGGCCCACCAATCACTGCCGACCCAGGCCCAGCAATCACTGCCGGCCCAGGCCCAGGCCCACCAATCACTGCCGGCCCAGGCCCACCAATCACTGACGGCCCAGGCCCACCAATCACTGCCGGCCCAGGCCCACCAATCACTGCCGACCCAGGCCCAGCAATCACTGCCGGCCCAGGCCCAGGCCCACCAATCACTGCCGGCCCAGGCCCACCAATCATTGATGGCCCAGGCCCACCAATCACTGCCGGCCCAGGCCCACCAATCACTGCCGGCCCAGGCCCACCAATCACTGCCGGCCCAGGCCCACCAATCACTGTCGGCCCAGGCCCAGCAATCACTGCCGGCCCAGGCCCACCAATCACTGCCGGCCCAGGCCCACCAATCACTGCCGGCCCAGGCCCACCAATCACTGCCGGCCCAGGCCCACCAATCACTGCCGGCCCAGGCCCACAAATCACTGCCGGCCCAGGCCCACCAATCACTGCCGGCCCAGGCCTAGGCCCACCAATCACTGCCGGCCCAGGCCTACCAGTCACTGACAGCCCAGGCCCACCAATCACTGCCGGCCCAAGCCCACCAATCACTGCCGACCCAGGCACACCAATCACTGTCGGCCCAGGCCCACCAATCACTGTCGGCCCAGGCCCACCAGTCACTGCGGCCCAGGCCCACCAATCACTGCCGGCCCAGGCCCACCAATCACTGCCGACCCAGGCCCACCAATCACTGTCAGCCCAGGCCCACCAATCACTGTCAGCCCAGGCCCACCAATCACTGTCGGCCCATGCCCAGCAATCACTGCCGGCCCAGGTCCATCAATCACTGTCGGCCCAGGCCCAGCAATCGCTCACTGAGATACAACATGCACTGAGATACAACTCTCACTGAGATACAACACTCACTGAGATACAACACTCACTGAGCTACAACTCTCACTGAGATACAACACTCACTGAGATACAACACTCACTGAGATACAACACTCACTGAGATACAACTCTCAATGAGATACAACACTCACTGAGATACAACTCTCACTGAGATACAACACTCACTGAAATACAACTCTCACTGAGATACAACTCTCACTGAGATACAACACTCACTGAGATACAACACTCACTGAGCTACAACTCTCACTGAGATACAACACTCACTGAGATACAACACTCACTGAAATACAACTCTCACTGAGATACAACTCTCACTGAGATACAACACTCACTGAGATACAACACTCACTGAAATACAACTCTCACTGAGATACAACACTCACTGAGATACAACACTCACTGAGCTACAACTCTCACTGAGATACAACACTCACTGAGATACAACACTCACTGAGATACAACACTCACTGAGATACAACTCTCAATGAGATACAGCACTCACTGAGATACAACTCTCACTGAGATACAACACTCACTGAAATACAACTCTCACTGAGATACAACACTCACTGAGATACAACACTCACTGAGATACAACTCCACTGAGATACAACTCTCACTGATATACAACACTCACTGAGATACAACTCTCACTGAGATACAACACTCACTGAGACACAACTCTCACTGAGATACAACTCTCACTGAGATACAACACTCACTGAGATACAACTCCACTGAGATACAACTCTCACTGAGACACAACACTCACTGAGTCACAACTCTCACTGAGATACAACTCTCGCTGAGACACAACTCTCACTGAGATACAACTCTCACTGAGACACAACTCTCACTGAGATACAACTCTCACTGAGATACAACACTCACTGAGATATAACTCTCACTGAGATACAACATCACTAAGATACAACTCACACTGAGATACAAGTCACACTGAGATACAACACTCACTGAGATACAACTCTCACTGAGACACAACTCTCACTGAGACACAACTCTCACTGAGATACAACTCTCACGGAGATACAACACTCGCTGAGATACAACTCTCACTGAGATACAACACTCACTGAAATACAACACTCACTGAGATACAACTCTCACTGAGATACAAATCACACTGAGACACAACTCTTACTGAGATACAACACTCACTGAGATACAACACTCACTGAGATATAACACTCACTAAGACACAACTCACACTGAGATACAACGCTCACTGAGCTACAACAATCACTGAGATACAACTCTCACTGAGAAATAACACTCACTGAGATACAACTCTCACTGAGATACAACTCTCACTGAGATACTACACTCACTGAGAAATAACACTCACTGAGATACAACACTCACTGAGATACAACTCTCACTGTGATACAACACTCACTGAGACACAACTCTCACTGAGCTACAACTCTCACTGAGATACAACACTCACTGAGACACAACTCTCACTGAGATACAACTCTCACTGAGACACAACTCTCACTGAGATACAAATCACACTGAGACACAACTCTCACTGAGATACAACACTCACTGAGATACAACACTAACTGAGACATAACACTCACTAAGACACAACTCACACTGAGATACAATGCTCACTGAGCTACAACAATCACTGAGATACAACTCTCACTGAGAAATAACACTCACTGAGATACAACTCTCACTGAGATACAACTCTCACTGAGATACTACACTCACTGAGAAATAACACTCACTGAGATACAACACTCACTGAGATACTACACTCACTGAGAAATAACACTCACTGAGATACAACACTCACTGAGATACAACTCTCACTGTGATACAACACTCACTGAGACACAACTCTCACTGAGATACAACTCTCACTGAGATACAACTCTCACTGAGACACAACTCTCACTGAGATACAACTCTCACTGAGACACAACTCTTACTGAGATACAACACTCACTGAGATACAACTCTCACTGAGATACAACTCTCACTGAGATATAACACTCACTGAGATACAACTCACACTGAGACACAACTCTCACTGAGACACAACTCTTACTGAGATACAACACTCACTGAGATACAACTCCACTGAGATACAACTCTCACTGAGATACAACTCACATTGGGATACAACTCTCACTGAGATACAACACTCACTGAGACGCAACTCACACTGAGATACAACTCACACTGAGATGCAACTCTCACTGAGAAACAACTCTTACTGAGATACAACACTCACTGAGATACAACTGTCACTGAGACACAACTCTCACTGACACACAACTCACACTGAGATACAACTCACACTGAGATACAACTCTCACTGAGACACAACTCTTACTGAGATACAACACTCACTGAGATACAACTCTCACTGAGATACAACTCTCACTGAGATACATTCTCACTGAGATACAACTCTCACTGAGACAGAACTCTCACCGAAATACAACACTCACTGAAATACAACACTCACTGAGATACAACTCTCAATCTCTGAGTAATATTATTAATTGAGCGAGCATCTACTGCTTTTTGTGAGGTAGAGTTCCACACTTCTACCACACTACGTGAAGAAGTGTTTCCTAACTTCATTCCTGAATGCCCTGGCTCAGCTTTTAAAGTTATGTCCCCTTGTCCAAGAACATATGAACATAAGAACATAAGAAATAGGATAAAATGGTATGTTGGCCTTTATTACAAAAGGATTTGAGTATAAGAGTAAAGAAGTCTTTCTGCAATTATATAGGGCCCTGGTGAGACCACATCTGGAGTATTGTGTACAGTTTTGGTCTCCTTATCTAAGGAAGGATATACTTGCCATAGAGGGAGTGCAACAAAGGTTCATCAGACCGGTTCCTGGGATGGGGGGATTGTCCTATGAGGAGAGATGAGTAGACTGGGCCTATATGCTCTAGAGTTTAGAAGAATGAGAGGTGATCTCCTTGAAACATACAAAATTCTTACAGGGCTTGACAGGGTAGATGCAGGGAGGATGTTTCCCCTGGCTGGGGAGTCTAGAACCAGGGGTTACTGTCTCAGAATAAGGGGTCGGCCATTTAGGACTGAGATGAGGAGAAATTTCTTCACTCAGAGGGTGGTGAATCTTTGGAATTCTCTACCCCAGAGGGCTGTGGAGGCTCAGTCGTTGAGTATATTCAAGACAGAGATCGATAGATTTTTGGATATTAAGGGAATCAAGGGATATGGGGATAGTGCAGGAAAGTGGAGATGAGGAAGAAGATGAGCCATGATCTTATTGAATGGCGGAGCAGGCTCGAGGGGATGAATGGCCTACTCCTGCTCCTATTTCCGATGATCTTATGTTCTTAAGTCCTGGGCTCCTCCACCAGCAGAAACAATTCCTTTCTATCTACCTTATCAATTTCTTTCAAAATCATAAAAACCTCAATCAAATCACCCCCCAACCTTCTATATTGCAAGCCTAGTTTGTGTAATCTCTCCTCATAATTTAACCCTTGGAGCCCTGGTAACATTCTGAGGAATCTGCGCTGCGCTCCTTCCAAGGCCATTCTATCCTTTCCAAGGTGCGGTGCCCAGAACTGTACACAGTGCTCCAGATGTGGTCTAACCAGAGCTTTGTACAGCTGGAGCAAAACCTCCTCCCATTTATATTCTATCCCTCTAGTTATAAAGGCTAATGTTCCACTAGTCTTTTTGATTATTTTTTTGTACCTGACCACCACATTTTAGTGATCAGTGTACAGGGGCCCCTAAATCTCTTTGGACCATCACTGTTCCTAGCTTTTCACCATTTAAAAAATACTCAGATTTATCCTATTTTTGGTCCAAAATGAATGACCTCACACTTGCCTGCGTTGAACTCCATCTGCCACAGTTTGGCCCACTCTCTTAATCTATCAATGTCTCTCTCTAATTTTATGCTCCCGTCTACTCCACTGAATATGCCCACCAAACTTTGAGTCACTGGCAAACTTGGATATAATACTTGCTTCCATCGGGACTGCCTCGATTCCATCGGGACTGCCTCATTTCCTTCACTTTAACTTAGCCCATTCCCACAGTCGTTGACCCAAAAGGTTAGGTCTCCGGTGGTTCCAGGTCTCTGATGGTTCCAGGTATCTGATGGTTCCAGGTCTCTGTGGTTCCAGGTCTATCTGTGGTTCCAGGTCTCTGATGGTTCCAGGTCTCTGGTGGTTCCAGGTCTCTGTGGTTCCAGGTCTCTCGGTGGTTCCAGGTCTCTGTGGTTTCAGGTCTCTCTGTGGTTCCAGGTCTCTGTGGTTCCAGGTCTCTGATGGTTCCAGGTCTCTGATGGTTCCAGGTCTCTGGTGGTTCCAGGTCTCTGATGGTTCCAGGTCTCTGATGGTCTCCGGTCTCTGATGGTTCCAGGTCTCTGTGGTTCCAGGTCTCTCTGTGGTTCCAGGTCTCTGATGGTTCCAGGTCTCGGAGGTTCCAGGTCTCTGTGGTTCCAGGTCTCTCTGTGGTTCCAGGTCTCTGTGGTTCCAGGTCTCTGATGGTTCCAGGTCTCTGATGGTTCCAGGTCTCTGGTGGTTCTGGTCTCTGATGGTTCCAGGTCTCTGATGGTCTCCGGTCTCTGATGGTTCCAGGTCTCTGATGGTTCCAGGTCTCGGTGGTTCCAGGTCTCTGGTGGTTCCAGGTCTCTGATGGTTCCAGGTCTCTGATGGTTCCAGGTCTCTGATGGTCCCCGGTCTCTGATGGTTCCAGGTCTCTCGGTGGTTCCAGGTCTCTCGGTGGTTTCAGGTCTCGGTGGTTCCCGGTCTCGGTGGTTCCAGGTGTCTGATGGTTCCAGGTCTCGGTGGTTCCAGGTCTCGGTGGTTCCAGGTCTCTGATGGTTCCAGGTCTCGGTGGTTCCAGATCTCTGGCGGTTCCAGGTCTCGGTGGTTCCAGGTCTCGGTGGTCCAGGTCTCTGTGGTTCCAGCTCTCGGTGGTTCCAGGTCTCTGATGGTTCCAGGTCTCTGATGGTTCCAGATCTCTGCTTGTTCCAGGTCTCGGTGGTTCCAGGACTCTGATGGTTACAGGTCTCGGTGGTTCCAGGTGTCTGTGGTTCCAGCTCTCGGTTGTTCCAGGTCTCTGATGGTTCCAGGTCTCTGATGGTTCCAGGTCTCGGTGGTTTCAGGTCTCTGATGGTTCCCGGTCTCGGTAGTTCCAGGTCTCTGATGGTTCCAGGTCTCTGTGGTTCCAGGTCTATCTGTGGTTCCAGGTCTCTGATGGTTCCAGGTCTCTGGTGGTTCCAGTTCTCTGTGGTTCCAGGTCTCTCGGTGGTTCCAGGTCTCTGTGGTTCCAGGTCTCTCTGTGGTTCCAGGTCTCTGTGGTTCCAGGTCTCTGATGGTTCCAGGTCTCTGATGGTTCCAGGTCTCTGGTGGTTCCAGGTCTCTGATGGTTCCAGGTCTCTGATGGTCTCCGGTCTCTGATGGTTCCAGGTCTCTGTGGTTCCAGGTCTCTCTGTGGTTCCAGGTCTCTGATGGTTCCAGGTCTCTGGTGGTTCCAGGTCCCTGTGGTTCCAGTTCTCTCGGTGGTTCCAGGTCTCTGATGGTTCCAGGTCTCGGTGGTTCAAGGTCTCTGATGGTTCCAGGTCTCGGAGGTTCCAGGTCTCTGTGTTTCCAGGTCTCTCTGTGGTTCCAGGTCTCTGTGGTTCCAGGTCTCTGATGGTTCCAGGTCTCTGATGGTGCCAGGTCTCTGGTGGTTCCGGTCTCTGATGGTTCCAGGTCTCTGATGGTCTCCGGTCTCTGATGGTTCCAGGTCTCTGATGGTTCCAGGTCTCGGTGGTTCCAGGTCTCTGGTGGTTCCAGGTCTCTGATGGTTCCAGGTCTCTGATGGTTCCAGGTCTCTGATGGTCCCCGGTCTCTGATGGTTCCAGGTCTCTCAGTGGTTCCAGGTCTCTCGGTGGTTTCAGGTCTCGGTGGTTCCCGGTCTCGGTGGTACCAGGTGTCTGATGGTTCCAGGTCTCGGTGGTTCCAGGTCTCGGTGGTTCCAGGTCTCTGATGGTTCCAGGTCTCGGTGGTTCCAGGTCTCTGATGGTTCCAGGTCTCGTCGGTTCCAGGTCTCTGGTGGTTCCAGGACTCGGTGTTTCCAGGTCTCGGTGGTTCCGGGTCTCGGTGGTTCCAGGTCTCGGTGGTTCCAGGTCTCTGATGGTTCCAGGTCTCGGTTGTTCCAGATCTCTGGTGGTTCCAGGTCTCGGTGGTTCCAGGTCTCGGTGGTCCAGGTCTCTGTGGTTCCAGCTCTCGGTGGTTCCAGGTCTCTGATGGTTCCAGGTCTCTGATGGTTCCAGATCTCTGCTTGTTCCAGGACTCGGTGGTTCCAGGACTCTGATGGTTCCAGGTCTCGGTGGTTCCAGGTGTCTGTGGTTCCAGCTCTCGGTTGTTCCAGGTCTCTGATGGTTCCAGGTCTCTGATGGTTCCAGGTCTCGGTGGTTTCAGGTCTCTGATGGTTCCCGGTCTCGGTAGTTCCAGGTCTCTGATGGTTCCAGGTCTCTGTGGTTCCAGGTCTATCTGTGGTTCCAGGTCTCTGATGGTTCCAGGTCTCTGGTGGTTCCAGGTCTCTGTGGTTCCAGGTCTCTCGGTGGTTCCAGGTCTCTGTGGTTCCAGGTCTCTCTGTGGTTCCAGGTCTCTGTGGTTCCAGGTCTCTGATGGTTCCAGGTCTCTGATGGTTCCAGGTCTCTGGTGGTTCCAGGTCTCTGATGGTTCCAGGTCTCTGATGGTCTCCGGTCTCTGATGGTTCCAGGTCTCTGTGGTTCCAGGTCTCTCTGTGGTTCCAGGTCTCTGATGGTTCCAGGTCTCTGGTGGTTCCAGGTCCCTGTGGTTCCAGGTCTCTCGGTGGTTACAGGTCTCTGATGGTTCCAGGTCTCGGTGGTTCAAGGTCTCTGATGGTTCCAGGTCTCGGAGGTTCCAGGTTTCTGTGGTTCCAGGTCTCTCTGTGGTTCCAGATCTCTGTGGTTCCAGGTCTCTGATGGTTCCAGGTCTCTGATGGTTCCAGGTCTCTGGTGGTTCCGGTCTCTGATGGTTCCAGGTCTCTGATGGTCTCCGGTCTCTGATGGTTCCAGGTCTCTGATGGTTCCAGGTCTCGGTGGTTCAAGGTCTCTGATGGTTCCAGGTCTCGGAGGTTCCAGGTCTCTGTGGTTCCAGGTCTCTCTGTGGTTCCAGGTCTCTGTGGTTCCAGGTCTCTGATGGTTCCAGGTCTCTGATGGTTCCAGGTCTCTGATGGTTCCAGGTCTCTGATGGTCCCCGGTCTCTGATGGTTCCAGGTCTCTCGGTGGTTCCAGGTCTCTCGGTGGTTTCATGTCTCGGTGGTTCCTGGTCTCGGTGGTTCCAGGTGTCTGATGGTTCCAGGTCTCGGTGGTTCCAGGTCTCGGTGGTTCCAGGTCTCTGATGGTTCCAGGTCTCGGTGGTTCCAGGTCTCTGATGGTTCCAGGTCTCGGCAGTTCCAGGTCTCTGGTGGTTCCAGGACTCGGTGTTTCCAGGTCTCGGTGGTTCCAGGTCTCGGTGGTTCCAGGTCTCGGTGGTTCCAGGTCTCTGATGGTTCCAGGTCTCGGTGGTTCCAGATCTCTGGTGGTTCCAGGTCTCGGTGGTTCCAGGTCTCGGTGGTCCAGGTCTCTGTGGTTCCAGCTCTCAGTGGTTCCAGGTCTCTGATGGTTCCAGGTCTCTGATGGTTCCAGATCTCTGCTTGTTCCAGGTCTCTGATGGTTCCAGGTCTCTGTGGTTCCAGGTCTCTCGGTGGTTCCAGGTCTCTGTGCTTCCAGGTCTCTCTGTGGTTCCAGGTCTCTGTGGTTCCAGGTCTCTGATGGTTCCAGGTCTCTGATGGTTCCAGGTTTCTGGTGGTTCCAGGTCTCTGATGGTTCCAGGTCTCTGATGGTCTCCGGTCTCTGATGGTTCCAGGTCTCTGTGGTTCCAGGTCTCTCTGTGGTTCCAGGTCTCTGATGGTTCCAGGTCTCTGGTGGTTCCAGGTCCCTGTGGTTCCAGGTCTCTCGGTGGTTCCAGGTCTCTGATGGTTCCAGGTCTCGGTGGTTCAAGGTCTCTGATGGTTCCAGGTCTCGGAGGTTCCAGGTCTCTGTGGTTCCAGGTCTCTCTGTGGTTCCAGGTCTCTGTGGTTCCAGGTCTACGATGGTTCCAGGTCTCTGATGGTTCCAGGTCTCTGGTGGTTCCGGTCTCTGATGGTTCCAGGTCTCTGATGGTCTCCGGTCTCTGATGGTTCCAGGTCTCTGATGGTTCCAGGTCTCGGTGGTTCCCGGTCTCGGTGGTTCCAGGTGTCTGATGGTTCCAGGTCTCGGTGGTTCCAGGTCTCGGTGGTTCCAGGACTCTGATGGTTCCAGGTCTCGGTGGTTCCAGGTCTCTGATGGTTCCAGGTCTCGTCGGTTCCAGGACTCTGATGGTTCCAGGTCTCGGTGGTTACAGGTGTCTGTGGTTCCAGCTCTCGGTTGTTCCAGGTCTCTGATGGTTCCAGGTCTCTGATGGTTCCAGGTCTCGGTGGTTTCAGGTCTCTGATGGTTCCCGGTCTCGGTAGTTCCAGGTCTCTGATGGTTCCAGGTCTCTGTGGTTCCAGGTCTATCTGTGGTTCCAGGTCTCTGATGGTTCCAGGTCTCTGGTGGTTCCAGGTCTCTGTGGTTCCAGGTCTCTCGGTGGTTCCAGGTCTCTGTGGTTCCAGGTCTCTCTGTGGTTCCAGGTCTCTGTGGTTCCAGGTCTCTGATGGTTCCAGGTCTCTGATGGTTCCAGGTCTCTGGTGGTTCCAGGTCTCTGATGGTTCCAGGTCTCTGATGGTCTCCGGTCTCTGATGGTTCCAGGTCTCTGTGGTTCCAGGTCTCTCTGTGGTTCCAGGTCTCTGATGGTTCCAGGTCTCTGCTGGTTCCAGGTCCCTGTGGTTCCAGGTCTCTCGGTGGTTCCAGGTCTCTGATGGTTCCAGGTCTCGGTGGTTCAAGGTCTCTGATGGTTCCAGGTCTCGGAGGTTCCAGGTCTCTGTGGTTCCAGGTCGCTCTGTGGTTCCAGGTCTCTGTGGTTCCAGGTCTCTGATGGTTCCAGGTCTCTGATGGTTCCAGGTCTCTGGTGGTTCCGGTCTCTGATGGTTCCAGGTCTCTGATGGTCTCCGGTCTCTGATGGTTCCAGGTCTCTGATGGTTCCAGGTCTCGGTGGTTCAAGGTCTCTGATGGTTCCAGGTCTCTGGTGGTTCCAGGTCTCTGTGGTTCCAGGTCTCTCGGTGGTTCCAGGTCTCTGTGGTTCCAGGTCTCTCTGTGGTTCCAGGTCTCTGTGGTTCCAGGTCTCTGATGGTTCCAGGTCTCTGATGGTTCCAGGTCTCTGGTGGTTCCAGGTCTCTGATGGTTCCAGGTCTCTGATGGTCTCCGGTCTCTGATGGTTCCAGGTCTCTGTGGTTCCAGGTCTCTCTGTGGTTCCAGGTCTCTGATGGTTCCAGGTCTCTGGTGGTTCCAGGTCCCTGTGGTTCCAGGTCTCTCGGTGGTTCCAGGTCTCTGATGGTTCCAGGTCTCGGTGGTTCAAGGTCTCTGATGGTTCCAGGTCTCGGAGGTTCCAGGTCTCTGTGGTTCCAGGTCTCTCTGTGGTTCCAGTTCTCTGTGGTTCCAGGTCTCTGATGGTCCCAGGTCTCTGATGGTTCCAGGTCTCTGGTGGTTCCGGTCTCTGAAGGTTCCAGGTCTCTGATGGTCTCCGGTCTCTGATGGTTCCAGGTCTCTGATGGTTCCAGGTCTCGGTGGTTCAAGGTCTCTGATGGTTCCAGGTCTCGGAGGTTCCAGGTCTCTGTGGTTCCAGGTCTCTCTGTGGTTCCAGGTCTCTGTGGTTCCAGGTCTCTGATGGTTCCAGGTCTCTGATGGTTCCAGGTCTCTGATGGTTCCAGGTCTCTGATGGTCCCCGGTCTCTGATGGTTCCAGGTCTCTCGGTGGTTCCAGGTCTCTCGGTGGTTTCAGGTCTCGGTGGTTCCTGGTCTCGGTGGTTCCAGGTCTCTGATGGTTCCAGGTCTCGGTGGTTCCAGGTCTCGGTGGTTCCAGGTCTCTGATGGTTCCAGGTCTCGGTGGTTCCAGGTCTCTGATGGTTCCAGGTCTCGGCAGTTCCAGGTCTCTGGTGGTTCCAGGACTCGGTGTTTCCAGGTCTCGGTGGTTCCAGGTCTCGGTGGTTCCAGGTCTCGGTGGTTCCAGGTCTCTGATGGTTCCAGGTCTCGGTGGTTCCAGATCTCTGGTGGTTCCAGGTCTCGGTGGTTCCAGGTCTCGGTGGTCCAGGTCTCTGTGGTTCCAGCTCTCGGTGGTTCCAGGTCTCTGATGGTTCCAGGTCTCTGATGGTTCCAGATCTCTGCTTGTTCCAGGTCTCGGTGGTTCCAGGTCTCTGTGGTTCCAGGTCTCTCGGTGGTTCCAGGTCTCTGTGCTTCCAGGTCTCTCTGTGGTTCCAGGTCTCTGTGGTTCCAGGTCTCTGATGGTTCCAGGTCTCTGATGGTCTCCGGTCTCTGATGGTTCCAGGTCTCTGTGATTCCAGGTCTCTCTGTGGTTCCAGGTCTCTGATGGTTCCAGGTCTCTGGTGGTTCCAGTTCCCTGTGTTCCAGGTCTCCCGGTGGTTCCAGGTCTCTGATGGTTCCAGGTCTAGGTGGTTCAAGGTCTCTGATGGTTCCAGGTCTCTGTGGTTCCAGGTCTCTCTGTGGTTCCAGGTCTCTGTGGTTCCAGGTCTCTGATGGTTCCAGGTCTCTGATGGTTCCAGGTCTCTGGTGGTTCCGGTCTCTGATGGTTCCAGGTCTCTGATGGTCTCCGGTCTCTGATGGTTCCAGGTCTCTGATGGTTCCAGGTCTCGGTGGTTCAAGGTCTCTGATGGTTCCAGGTCTCGGTGGTTCCAGGTCTCGGTGGTTCCAGGTCTCTGATTGTTCCAGGTCTCGGTGGTTCCAGGTCTCTGATGGTTCTAGGTCTCGTCGGTTCCAGGACTCTGATGGTTCCAGGTCTCGGTGGTTACAGGTGTCTGTGGTTCCAGATCTCGGTTGTTCCAGGTCTCTGATGGTTCCAGGTCTCTGATGGTTCCAGGTCTCGGTGGTTTCAGGTCTCTGATGGTTCCCGGTCTCGGTAGTTCCAGGTCTCTGATGGTTCCAGGTCTCTGTGGTTCCAGGTCTATCTGTGGTTCCAGGTCTCTGATGGTTCCAGGTCTCTGGTGGTTCCAGGTCTCTGTGGTTCCAGGTCTATCTGTGGTTCCAGGTCTCTGTGGTTCCAGGTCTCTCTGTGGTTCCAGGTCTCTGTGGTTCCAGGTCTCTGATGGTTCCAGGTCTCTGATGGTTCCAGGTCTCTGGTGGTTCCAGGTCTCTGATGGTTCCAGGTCTCTGATGGTCTCCGGTCTCTGATGGTTCCAGGTCTCTGTGGTTCCAGGTCTCTCTGTGGTTCCAGGTCTCTGATGGTTCCAGGTCTCTGGTGTTTCCAGGTCCCTGTGGTTCCAGGTCTCTAGGTGGTTCCATGTCTCTGATGGTTCCAGGTCTCGGTGGTTCAAGGTCTCTGATGGTTCCAGGTCTCGGAGGTTCCAGGTCTCTGTGGTTCCAGGTCTCTCTGTGGTTCCAGGTCTCTGTGGTTCCAGGTCTCTGATGGTTCCAGGTCTCTGATGGTTCCAGGTCTCTGGTGGTTCCGGTCTCTGATGGTTCCAGGTCTCTGATGGTCTCCGGTCTCTGATGGTTCCAGGTCTCTGATGGTTCCAGGTCTCGGTGGTTCAAGGTCTCTGATGGTTCCAGGTCTCTGGTGGTTCCAGGTCTCTGTGGTTCCAGGTCTCTCGGTGGTTCCAGGTCTCTGTGGTTCCAGGTCTCTCTGTGGTTCCAGGTCTCTGTGGTTCCAGGTCTCTGATGGTTCCAGGTCTCTGATGGTTCCAGGTCTCTGGTGGTTCCAGGTCTCTGATGGTTCCAGGTCTCTGATGGTCTCCGGTCTCTGATGGTTCCAGGTCTCTGTGGTTCCAGGTCTCTCTGTGGTTCCAGGTCTCTGATGGTTCCAGGTCTCTGGTGGTTCCAGGTCCCTGTGGTTCCAGGTCTCTCGGTGGTTCCAGGTCTCTGATGGTTCCAGGTCTCGGTGGTTCAAGGTCTCTGATGGTTCCAGGTCTCGGAGGTTCCAGGTCTCTGTGGTTCCAGGTCTCTCTGTGGTTCCAGGTCTCTGTGGTTCCAGGTCTCTGATGGTTCCAGGTCTCTGATGGTTCCAGGTCTCTGGTGGTTCCGGTCTCTGATAGTTCCAGGTCTCTGATGGTCTCCGGTCTCTGATGGTTCCAGGTCTCTGATGGTTCCAGGTCTCTCGGTGGTTCCAGGTCTCTCGGTGGTTTCAGGTCTCGGTGGTTCCCGGTCTCGGTGGTTCCAGGTGTCTGATGGTTCCAGGTTCGTGGTTCCAGGTCTCAGTGGTTCCAGGTCTCTGATGGTTTCCAGGTCCTCGGTGGTTCAAGGTCTCTGATGGTTCCAGGTCTCGCAGTTCCAGGTCTCTGGTGGTTCCAGCTCTCGGTGTTTCCAGCTCTCGGTGGTCCAGGTCTCGGTGGTTCCAGTCTCGGTGGTTCCAGGTCTCTGATGTTCCAGGTCTCAGGTGGTTCCAGATCTCTGTGGTTCCAGGTCTCTGGTTCCAGGTCTCGGTGGTCCAGTCTCTGTGTTCCAGGTCTCGGGTGGCTCTCTTGGTTCCAGTCTCTGTGGTTCCAGGTCTCTTGTGTTCCAGGTCTCTGATGGTTCCAGGTCTCTGTGGTTCCAGGTCCCTGTGGTTCCAGGTCTCTCGGTGGTTCCAGGTCTCTGATGGTTCCAGGTCTCGGTGGTTCAAGGTCTCTGATGGTTCCAGGTCTCGGAGGTTCCAGGTCTCTGTGGTTCCAGGTCTCTCTGTGGTTCCAGGTCTCTGTGGTTCCAGGTCTCTGATGGTTCCAGGTCTCTGATGGTTCCAGGTCTCTGGTGGTTCCGGTCTCTGATGGTTCCAGGTCTCTGATGGTCTCCGGTCTCTGATGGTTCCAGGTCTCTGATGGTTCCAGGACTCGGTGGTTCAAGGTCTCTGATGGTTCCAGGTCTCGGAGGTTCCAGGTCTCTGTTGTTCCAGGTCTCTCTGTGGTTCCAGGTCTCTGTGGTTCCAGGTCTCTGATGGTTCCAGGTCTCTGCTGGTTCCAGGTCTCTGATGGTTCCAGGTCTCTGATGGTCCCCGGTCTCTGATGGTTCCAGGTCTCTCGGTGGTTCCAGGTCTCTCGGTGGTTTCAGGTCTCGGTGGTTCCTGGTCTCGGTGGTTCCAGGTGTCTGATGGTTCCAGGTCTCGGTGGTTCCAGGTCTCGGTGGTTCCAGGTCGCTGATGGTTCCAGGTCTCGGTGGTTCCAGGTCTCTGATGGTTCCAGGTCTCGGCAGTTCCAGGTCTCTGGTGGTTCCAGGACTCGGTGTTTCCAGGTCTCGGTGGTTCCAGGTCTCGGTGGTTCCAGGTCTCGGTGGTTCCAGGTCTCTGATGGTTCCAGGTCTCGGTGGTTCCAGATCTCTGGTGGTTCCAGGTCTCGGTGGTTCCAGGTCTCGGTGGTCCAGGTCTCTGTGGTTCCAGCTCTCGGTGGTTCCAGGTCTCTGATGGTTCCAGGTCTCTGATGGTTCCAGATCTCTGCTTGTTCCAGGTGTCGGTGGTTCCAGGTCTCTGTGGTTCCAGGTCTCTCGGTGGTTCCAGGTCTCTGTGCTTCCAGGTCTCTCTGTGGTTCCAGGTCTCTGTGGTTCCAGGTCTCTGATGGTTCCAGGTCTCTGATGGTTCCAGATCTCTGATGGTCTCCGGTCTCTGATGGTTCCAGGTCTCTGTGGTTCCAGGTCTCTCTGTGGTTCCAGGTCTCTGATGGTTCCAGCTCTCTGGTGGTTCCAGGTCCCTGTGGTTCCAGGTCTCTCGGTGGTTCCAGGTCTCTGATGGTTCCAGGTCTCGGTGGTTCAAGGTCTCTGATGGTTCCAGGTCTCGGAGGTTCCAGGTCTCTGTGGTTCCAGGTCTCTCTGTGGTTCCAGGTCTCTGTGGTTCCAGGTCTCTGATGGTTCCAGGTCTCTGATGGTTCCAGGTCTCTGGTGGTTCCGGTCTCTGATGGTTCCAGGTCTCTGATGGTCTCCGGTCTCTGATGGTTCCAGGTCTCTGATGGTTCCAGGTCTCGGTGGTTCCCGGTCTCGGTGGTTCCAGGTGTCTGATGGTTCCAGGTCTCGGTGGTTCCAGGTCTCGGTGGTTCCAGGTCTCTGATGGTTCCAGGTCTCGGTGGTTCCAGGTCTCTGATGGTTCCAGGTCTCGTCGGTTCCAGGACGCTGATGGTTCCAGGTCTCGGTGGTTACAGGTGTCTGTGGTTCCAGCTCTCGGTTGTTCCAGGTCTCTGATGGTTCCAGGTCTCTGATGGTTCCAGGTCTCGGTGGTTTCAGGTCTCTGATGGTTCCCGGTCTCGGTAGTTCCAGGTCTCTGATGGTTCCCGGTCTCTGTGGTTCCAGGTCTATCTGTGGTTCCAGGTCTCTGATGGTTCCAGGTCTCTGGTGGTTCCAGGTCTCTGTGGTTCCAGGTCTCTCGGTGGTTCCAGGTCTCTGTGGTTCCAGGTCTCTCTGTGGTTCCAGGTCTCTGTGGTTCCAGGTCTCTGATGGTTCCAGGTCTCTGATGGTTCCAGGTCTCTGGTGGTTCCAGGTCTCTGATGGTTCCAGGTCTCTGATGGTCTCCGGTCTCTGATGGTTCCAGGTCTCTGTGGTTCCAGGTCTCTCTGTGGTTCCAGGTCTCTGATGGTTCCAGGTCTCTGGTGGTTCCAGGTCCCTGTGGTTCCAGGTCTCTCGGTGGTTCCAGGTCTCTGATGGTTCCAGGTCTCGGTGGTTCAAGGTCTCTGATGGTTCCAGGTCTCGGAGGTTCCAGGTCTCTGTGGTTCCAGGTCTCTCTGTGTTTCCAGGTCTCTGTGGTTCCAGGTCTCTGATGGTTCCAGGTCTTTGATGGTTCCAGGTCTCTGGTGGTTCCGGTCTCTGATGGTTCCAGGTCTCTGATGGTCTCCGGTCTCTGATGGTTCCAGGTCTCTGATGGTTCCAGGTCTCGGTGGTTCAAGGTCTCTGATGGTTCCAGGTCTCTGGTGGTTCCAGGTCTCTGTGGTTCCAGGTCTCTCGGTGGTTCCAGGTCTCTGTGGTTCCAGGTCTCTCTGTGGTTCCAGGTCTCTGTGGTTCCAGGTCTCCGATGGTTCCAGGTCTCTGATGGTTCCAGGTCTCTGGTGGTTCCAGGTCTCTGATGGTTCCAGGTCTCTGATGGTCTCCGGTCTCTGATGGTTCCAGGTCTCTGTGGTTCCAGGTCTCTCTGTGGTTCCAGGTCTCTGATGGTTCCAGGTCTCTGGTGGTTCCAGGTCCCTGTGGTTCCAGGTCTCTCGGTGGTTCCAGGTCTCTGATGGTTCCAGGTCTCGGTGGTTCAAGGTCTCTGATGGTTCCAGGTCTCGGAGGTTCCAGGTCTCTGTGGTTCCAGGTCTCTCTGTGGTTCCAGGTCTCTGTGGTTCCAGGTCTCTGATGGTTCCAGGTCTCTGATGGTTCCAGGTCTCTGGTGGTTCCGGTCTCTGATGGTTCCAGGTCTCTGATGGTCTCCGGTCTCTGATGGTTCCAGGTCTCTGATGGTTCCAGGTCTCGGTGGTTCAAGGTCTCTGATGGTTCCAGGTCTCGGAGGTTCCAGGTCTCTGTGGTTCCAGGTCTCTCTGTGGTTCCAGGTCTCTGTGGTTCCAGGTCTCTGATGGTTCCAGGTCTCTGATGGTTCCAGGTCTCTGATGGTTCCAGGTCTCTGATGGTCCCCGGTCTCTGATGGTTCCAGGTCTCTCGGTGGTTCCAGGTCTCTCGGTGGTTTCAGGTCTCGTTGGTTCCTGGTCTCGGTGGTTCCAGGTGTCTGATGGTTCCAGGTCTCGGTGGTTCCAGGTCTCGGTGGTTTCAGGTCTCTGATGGTTCCAGGTCTCGGTGGTTCCAGGTCTCTGATGGTTCCAGGTCTCGGCAGTTCCAGGTCTCTGGTGGTTCCAGGACTCGGTGTTTCCAGGTCTCGGTGGTTCCAGGTCTCGGTGGTTCCAGGTCTCGGTGGTTCCAGGTCTCTGATGGTTCCAGGTCTCGGTGGTTCCAGATCTCTGGTGGTTCCAGGTCTCGGTGGTTCCAGGTCTCGGTGGTCCAGGTCTCTGTGGTTCCAGCTCTCGGTGGTTCCAGGTCTCTGATGGTTCCAGGTCTCTGATGGTTCCAGATCTCTGCTTGTTCCAGGTCTCGGTGGTTCCAGGTCTCTGTGGTTCCAGGTCTCTCGGTGGTTCCAGGTCTCTGTGCTTCCAGGTCTCTCTATGGTTCCAGGTCTCTGTGGTTCCAGGTCTCTGATGGTTCCAGGTCTCTGATGGTTCCAGGTTTCTGGTGGTTCCAGGTCTCTGATGGTTCCAGGTCTCTGATGGTCTCCGGTCTCTGATGGTTCCAGGTCTCTGTGGTTCCAGGTCTCTCTGTGGTTCCAGGTCTCGGAGGTTCCAGGTCTCTGTGGTTCCAGGTCTCTCTGTGGTTCCAGGTCTCTGTGGTTCCAGGTCTCTGATGGTTCCAGGTCTCTGATGGTTCCAGGTCTCTGGTGGTTCCGGTCTCTGATGGTTCCAGGTCTCTGATGGTCTCCGGTCTCTGATGGTTCCAGGTCTCTGATGGTTCCAGGTCTCGGTGGTTCCCGGTCTCGGTGGTTCCAGGTGTCTGATGGTTCCAGGTCTCGGTGGTTCCAGGTCTCGGTGGTTCCAGGTCTCTGATGGTTCCAGGTCTCGGTGGTTCCAGGTCTCTGATGGTTCCAGGTCTCGTCGGTTCCAGGACGCTGATGGTTCCAGGTCTCGGTGGTTACAGGTGTCTGTGGTTCCAGCTCTCGGTTGTTCCAGGTCTCTGATGGTTCCAGGTCTCTGATGGTTCCAGGTCTCGGTGGTTTCAGGTCTCTGATGGTTCCCGGTCTCGGTAGTTCCAGGTCTCTGATGGTTCCCGGTCTCTGTGGTTCCAGGTCTATCTGTGGTTCCAGGTCTCTGATGGTTCCAGGTCTCTGGTGGTTCCAGGTCTCTGTGGTTCCAGGTCTCTCGGTGGTTCCAGGTCTCTGTGGTTCCAGGTCTCTCTGTGGTTCCAGGTCTCTGTGGTTCCAGGTCTCTGATGGTTCCAGGTCTCTGATGGTTCCAGGTCTCTGGTGGTTCCAGGTCTCTGATGGTTCCAGGTCTCTGATGGTCTCCGGTCTCTGATGGTTCCAGGTCTCTGTGGTTCCAGGTCTCTCTGTGGTTCCAGGTCTCTGATGGTTCCAGGTCTCGGTGGTTCAAGGTCTCTGATGGTTCCAGGTCTCTGGTGGTTCCAGGTCTCTGTGGTTCCAGGTCTCTCGGTGGTTCCAGGTCTCTGTGGTTCCAGGTCTCTCTGTGGTTCCAGGTCTCTGTGGTTCCAGGTCTCCTATGGTTCCAGGTCTCTGATGGTTCCAGGTCTCTGGTGGTTCCAGGTCTCTGATGGTTCCAGGTCTCTGATGGTCTCCGGTCTCTGATGGTTCCAGGTCTCTGTGGTTCCAGGTCTCTCTGTGGTTCCAGGTCTCTGATGGTTCCAGGTCTCTGGTGGTTCCAGGTCCCTGTGGTTCCAGGTCTCTCGGTGGTTCCAGGTCTCTGATGGTTCCAGGTCTCGGTGGTTCAAGGTCTCTGATGGTTCCAGGTCTCGGAGGTTCCAGGTCTCTGTGGTTCCAGGTCTCTCTGTGGTTCCAGGTCTCTGTGGTTCCAGGTCTCTGATGGTTCCAGGTCTCTGATGGTTCCAGGTCTCTGGTGGTTCCGGTCTCTGATGGTTCCAGGTCTCTGATGGTCTCCGGTCTCTGATGGTTCCAGGTCTCTGATGGTTCCAGGTCTCGGTGGTTCAAGGTCTCTGATGGTTCCAGGTCTCGGAGGTTCCAGGTCTCTGTGGTTCCAGGTCTCTCTGTGGTTCCAGGTCTCTGTGGTTCCAGGTCTCTGATGGTTCCAGGTCTCTGATGGTTCCAGGTCTCTGATGGTTCCAGGTCTCTGATGGTCCCCGGTCTCTGATGGTTCCAGGTCTCTCGGTGGTTCCAGGTCTCTCGGTGGTTTCAGGTCTCGTTGGTTCCTGGTCTCGGTGGTTCCAGGTGTCTGATGGTTCCAGGTCTCGGTGGTTCCAGGTCTCGGTGGTTCCAGGTCTCTGATGGTTCCAGGTCTCGGTGGTTCCAGGTCTCTGATGGTTCCAGGTCTCGGCAGTTCCAGGTCTCTGGTGGTTCCAGGACTCGGTGTTTCCAGGTCTCGGTGGTTCCAGGTCTCGGTGGTTCCAGGTCTCGGTGGTTCCAGGTCTCTGATGGTTCCAGGTCTCGGTGGTTCCAGATCTCTGGTGGTTCCAGGTCTCGGTGGTTCCAGGTCTCGGTGGTCCAGGTCTCTGTGGTTCCAGCTCTCGGTGGTTCCAGGTCTCTGATGGTTCCAGGTCTCTGATGGTTCCAGATCTCTGCTTGTTCCAGGTCTCGGTGGTTCCAGGTCTCTGTGGTTCCAGGTCTCTCGGTGGTTCCAGGTCTCTGTGCTTCCAGGTCTCTCTATGGTTCCAGGTCTCTGTGGTTCCAGGTCTCTGATGGTTCCAGGTCTCTGATGGTTCCAGGTTTCTGGTGGTTCCAGGTCTCTGATGGTTCCAGGTCTCTGATGGTCTCCGGTCTCTGATGGTTCCAGGTCTCTGTGGTTCCAGGTCTCTCTGTGGTTCCAGGTCTCTGATGGTTCCAGGTCTCTGGTGGTTCCAGGTCCCTGTGGTTCCAGGTCATTGGTGGTTCCAGGTCTCTGATGGTTCCAGGTCTCGGTGGTTCAAGGTCTCTGATGGTTCCAGGTCTCGGAGGTTCCAGGTCTCTGTGGTTCCAGGTCTCTCTGTGGTTACAGGTCTCTGTGGTTCCAGGTCTCTGATGGTTCCAGGTCTCTGATGGTTCCAGGTCTCTGGTGGTTCCGGTCTCTGATGGTTCCAGGTCTCTGATGGTCTCCGGTCTCTGATGGTTCCAGGTCTCTGATGGTTCCAGGTCTCGGTGGTTCCCGGTCTCGGTGGTTCCAGGTGTCTGATGGTTCCAGGTCTCGGTGGTTCCAGGTCTCGGTGGTTCCAGGTCTCTGATGGTTCCAGGTCTCGGTGGTTCCAGGTCTCTGATGGTTCCAGGTCTCGTCGGTTCCAGGACTCTGATGGTTCCAGGTCTCGGTGGTTACAGGTGTCTGTGGTTCCAGCTCTCGGTTGTTCCAGGTCTCTGATGGTTCCAGGTCTCTGATGGTTCCAGGTCTCGGTGGTTTCAGGTCTCTGATGGTTCCCGGTCTCGGTAGTTCCAGGTCTCTGATGGTTCCAGGTCTCTGTGGTTCCAGGTCTATCTGTGGTTCCAGGTCTCTGATGGTTCCAGGTCTCTGGTGGTTCCAGGTCTCTGTGGTTCCAGGTCTCTTGGTGGTTCCAGGTCTCTGTGGTTCCAGGTCTCTCTGTGGTTCCAGGTCTCTGTGGTTCCAGGTCTCTGATGGTTCCAGGTCTCTGATGGTTCCAGGTCTCTGGTGGTTCCAGGTCTCTGATGGTTCCAGGTCTCTGATGGTCTCCGGTCTCTGATGGTTCCAGGTCTCTGTGGTTCCAGGTCTCTCTGTGGTTCCAGGTCTCTGATGGTTCCAGGTCTCTGGTGGTTCCAGGTCCCTGTGGTTCCAGGTCTCTCGGTGGTTCCAGGTCTCTGATGGTTCCAGGTCTCGGTGGTTCAAGGTCTCTGATGGTTCCAGGTCTCGGAGGTTCCAGGTCTCTGTGGTTCCAGGTCTCTCTGTGGTTCCAGGTCTCTGTGGTTCCAGGTCTCTGATGGTTCCAGGTCTCTGATGGTTCCAAGTCTCTGGTGGTTCCGGTCTCTGATGGTTCCAGGTCTCTGATGGTCTCCGGTCTCTGATGGTTCCAGGTCTCTGATGGTTCCAGGTCTCGGTGGTTCAAAGTCTCTGATGGTTCCAGGTCTCGGAGGATCCAGGTCTCTGTGGTTGCAGGTCTCTCTGTGGTTCCAGGTCTCTGTGGTTCCAGGTCTCTGATGGTTCCAGGTCTCTGATGGTTCCAGGTCTCTGATGGTTCCAGGTCTCTGATGGTCCCCGGTCTCTGATGGTTCCAGGTCTCTCGGTGGTTCCAGGTCTCTCGGTGGTTTCAGGTCTCGGTGGTTCCCGGTCTCGGTGGTTCCAGGTGTCTGATGGTTCCAGGTCTCGGTGGTTCCAGGTCTCAGTGGTTCCAGGTCTCTGATGGTTCCAGGTCTCGGTGGTTCAAGGTCTCTGATGGTTCCAGGTCTCGGCAGTTCCAGGTCTCTGGTGGTTCCAGGACTCGGTGTTTCCAGGTCTCGGTGGTTCCAGGTCTCGGTGGTTCCAGGTCTCGGTGGTTCCAGGTCTCTGATGGTTCCAGGTCTCAGTGGTTCCAGATCTCTGGTGGTTCCAGGTCTCGGTGGTTCCAGGTCTCGGTGGTCCATGTCTCTGTGGTTCCAGCTCTCGGTGGTTCCAGGTCTCTGATGGTTCCAGGTCTCTGATGGTTCCAGATCTCTGCTTGTCCCAGGTCTCGGTGGTTCCAGGATTCTGATGGTTCCAGGTCTCGGTGGTTCCAGGTGTCTGTGGTTCCAGCTCTCGGTTATTCCAGGTCTCTGATGGTTCCAGGTCTCTGATGCTTCCAGGTCTCGGTGGTTTCAGGTCTCTGATGGTTCCCGGTCTCGGTAGTTCCAGGTCTCTGATGGTTCCAGGTCTCGGTGGTTTCAGGTCTCTGATGGTTCCAAGTCTCTGATGGTTCCAGGTCTCTGCTGGTTCCAGGTCTCTGATGGATCCAGGTCTCTGATGGTTCCAGGTCTCTGATGGTTCCAGGTTTCGGTGGTTCCCGATCTCGGTGTTCCAGGTCTCTGATGGTTCCAGGTCTCTGATGCTTCCAGGTCTCTGATGGTTCCAGGTCTCGGTGGTTCCAGGTCTCGGTGATTCCAGGTCACTGGTGGTTCCAGATCTCAGTGGTTCCAGGTCTCGGTGGTTCCAGCTCTCGGTGGTTCCAGGTCTCTCGGTGATTCCAGGTCTCTTGGTGGTTCCAGGTCTCTGGTTGTTCCAGGTCTCTGATGGTTCCAGGTCTCTGATGGTTCCAGGTCTCGGTGGTTCCAGGTCTCGGTGGTTCCCGGTCTCTCGGTGGTTCCCGGTCTCTGATGGTTCCAGGTCTCGATGGTTCCAGGTCTCTCGGTGTTTCCAGGTCTCTGATGGTTCCAGGTCTCTCTGTGGTTCCATGTCTCGGTGGTTCCAGGTCTCTGTGGTTCCAGGTCTCTCTGTGGTTCCAGGTCTCTGTGGTTCCAGGTCTCTGATGGTTCCAGGTCTCTGATGGTTCCAGGTCTCTGGTGGTTCCGGTCTCTGATGGTTCCAGGTCTCTGATGGTCTCCGGTCTCTGATGGTTCCAGGTCTCTGATGGTTCCAGGTCTCGGTGGTTCAAGGTCTCTGATGGTTCCAGGTCTCGGAGGTTCCAGGTCTCTGTGGTTCCAGGTCTCTCTGTGGTTCCAGGTCTCTGTGGTTCCAGGTCTCTGATGGTTCCAGGTCTCTGATGGTTCCAGGTCTCTGATGGTTCCAGGTCTCTGATGGTCCCCGGTCTCTGATGGTTCCAGGTCTCTCGGTGGTTCCAGGTCTCTCGGTGGTTTCAGGTCTCGTTGGTTCCTGGTCTCGGTGGTTCCAGGTGTCTGATGGTTCCAGGTCTCGGTGGTTCCAGGTCTCGGTGGTTCCAGGTCTCTGATGGTTCCAGGTCTCGGTGGTTCCAGGTCTCTGATGGTTCCAGGTCTCGGCAGTTCCAGGTCTCTGGTGGTTCCAGGACTCGGTGTTTCCAGGTCTCGGTGGTTCCAGGTCTCGGTGGTTCCAGGTCTCGGTGGTTCCAGGTCTCTGATGGTTCCAGGTCTCGGTGGTTCCAGGTCTCTGGTGGTTCCAGGTCTCGGTGGTTTCAGGTCTCGGTGGTCCAGGTCTCTGTGGTTCCAGCTCTCGGTGGTTCCAGGTCTC
>JASTWF010000835.1:111426-126387 GCA_030390025.1 Squalus acanthias
CTGGAACCACCGAGACCTGGAACCATCAGAGACCTGGAACCATCAGAGACCTGGAACCACCGAGACCTGGAACCACCGAGACCTGGAACCATCAGAGACCTGGAACCATCAGAGACCTGGAACCATCGAGAGACCTGGAACCATCAGAGACCTGGAACCATCAGAGACCTGGAACCACGAGAGACCTGGAACCATCAGAGACCTGGAACCATCAGAGACCTGGAACCATCAGAGACCTGGAACCACTGAGAGACCTGGAACCATCAGAGACCTGGAACCACAGAGACCTGAACCATCCGAGACCTGGAACCACAGAGACCTGGAACCATAAAGACCTGGAACCATCAGAGACCTGGAACCACCGAGACCTGGAACCACCGAGAGACCTGGAACCACCGAGACCTGGAACCACCGAGACCTGGAACCACCAGAGACCTGGAACCACCGAGACCTGGAACCACCGAGAGACCTGGAACCACCGAGACCGGGAACCACCAGAGACCTGGAACCATCAGAGACCTGGAACCATCAGAGACCTGGAACCACCAGAGACCTGGAACCACCGAGACCTGGAACCATCAGAGACCTGGAACCACCGAGAGACCTGGAACCACCGAGACCTGGAACCACCGAGACCTGGAACCACCGAGAGACCAGGAACCACCGAGACCTGGAACCATCAGAGACCTGGAACCACCGAGAGCTGGAACCACCGAGAGACCTGGAACCACCGAGACCGGGAACCACCAGACTCCTGGAACCATCAGAGACCGGGAACCACCGAGAGACCTGGAACCACCACAGAACTGGAACCACCAGAGTCCTGAAAGCACCAGAGACCTGGAACCACCGAGACCTGGAACCACCGAGAGACCTGGAACCATCAGAGACGTGAAAACAACGAGAGCTGGAACAACCGAGACCTGGAACCATCAGAGACCTGAAAACAACGAGAGCTGGAACCACCGAGACCAGGAAACACCGAGAGAGCTGGAACCATCAGAGACCTGGAACCACCGAGACCTGAAACCACCGAGACCAGGAACCATCAGAGACCTGGAACCACCGAGACCTGGAACCACCGAGAGACCTGGAACCACCGAGAGACCTGGAACCATCAGAGACCTGGAAGCACCGAGAGACCTGGAACCATCAGAGACCTGGAACCACCGAGAGACCTGGAACCATCAGAGACCTGGAACCATCAGAGACCTGGAATAACCAGAGACCTGGAACCACCGAGAGACCTGGAATCACCGAGAGACCTGGAACCACCGAGACCGGAACCACCGAGACCTGGAACCACTGAGACCTGGAACCACCGAGACCTGGAACCACCAGAGACCTGGAACCACGAGACCTGGAACCACCGAGACCTGGAACCATCAGAGACCTGGAACCATCAGAGACCTGGAACCACCGAGACCTGGAACCACAGAGACCTGGAACCACCGAGACCTGGAACCACCGAGACCTGGAACCACCGAGACCTGGAACCATCAGAGACCTGGAACCACCAGAGACCTGGAACCACCGAGACCTGGAACCACAGAGACCTGGAACCACCAGAGAGACCTGGAACCACCGAGACCTGGAACCACCGAGACCTGGAACCATCAGAGACCTGGAACCATCAGAGACCTGGAACCACCGAGACCTGGAACCACCGAGACCTGGAACCACCGAGAACTGGAACCATCGAGACCTGGAACCACCGAGACCGGTAACCACCGAGACCTGGAACCACCGAGACCTGGAACCACCAGAGACCTGGAACCACCGAGACCTGGAACCACCGAGAGACCTGGAACCACCCGAGACCTGGAACCACCGAGACCTGGAACCACCGAGACCTGGAACCATCAGAGACCTGGAACCATCAGAGACCTGGAACCACGAGAGACCTGGAACCATCAGAGACCTGGAACCATCAGAGACCTGGAACCACGAGACCTGGAACCATCAGAGACCTGGAACCATCAGAGACCGGGAACCATCAGAGACCTGGAACCACTGAGAGACCTGGAACCATCAGAGACCTGGAACCACAGAGACCTGGAACCATCGAGAGACCTGGAACCATCAGAGACCAGGAACCATAAGAGACCTGGAACCATCAGAGACCTGGAACCACCGAGAGACCTGGAACCATCAGAGACCTGGAACCACCGAGAGACCTGGAACCACCGAGACCTGGAACCACCGAGACCTGGAACCACCGAGAGACCTGGAACCACGAGACCTGGAACCAACGAGACCTGGAACCACCGAGAGCTGGAACCACCGAGAGCTGGAACCACCGAGAGACCTGGAACCACCGAGACCGGGAACCACCAGAGACCTGGAACCATCAGAGGCCTGGAACCATCAGAGACCTGGAACCATCAGAGACCTGGAACCACCGAGAGACGAGGAACCGTCAGAGACCTGGAGCCACCGAGAGACCTGGAAGCACCGAGACCTGGAACCACCGAGACCTGGAACCACCGAGAGACCTGGAACCACCGAGACCTGGAACCATCAGAGACCTGGAACCACCGAGACCTGGAACCACCGAGACCGGGAACCACCAGAGACCTGGAACCATCAGAGATCTGGCACCATCAGAGACCTGGAACCACCAGAGACCTGGAACCACCAGAGACCTGTATCCATCAGAGACCGGGAACCACCGAGAGACCTGGAACCACCAGAGACCTGGAACCACCAGAGACCTGAAAGCACCAGAGACCTGGAACCACCGAGACCTGGACCCACCGAGAGACCTGGAACCATCAGAGACCTGGAAACAACGAGAGCTGGAACCACCGAGACCTGGAACCACCGAGAGAGCTGGAACCATCAGAGACCTGGAACCACCGAGACCTGAACCACCGAGACCTGGAACCATCAGAGACCTGGAACCACCGAGACCTGGAACCACCGAGACCTGGAACCACCGAGAGACCTGGAACCATCAGAGACCTGGAACCACCGAGAGACCTGGAACCATCAGAGACCTGGAACCACCGAGAGACCTGGAACCATCAGAGACCTGGAACCACCGAGAGACCTGGAACCACCGAGACCTGGAACCATCAGAGACCTGGAACCACCGAGACCTGGAACCATCGAGACCTGGAACCACCGAGACCTGGAACCACCGAGACCTGGAACCACCGAGACCTGGAACCATCCGAGACCTGGAACCACCAGACCTGGAACCACCGAGAGACCTGGAACCACCGAGAGACCTGGAACCACCGAGACCTGGAACCACCGAGACCGGGAACCACCGAGACCTGGAACCACCGAGTCCTGCAACCACCGAGACCTGGAACCACCATGACCGGGAACCAAAGAGACCTGGAACCATCAGAGACCTGGAACCACCAGAGACCTGGAAACACAGAGACATGGAACCACCGAGACCTGGAACCATCAGAGACCTGGAACCATCAGAGACCTGGAACCACCGAGACCGGGAACCACCGAGACCTGGAACCATCAGAGACCTGGAACCATCAGAGACCTGGAACCACCGAGACCTGGAACCACCGAGACCTGGAACCATCAGAGACCTGTAACCATCAGAGACCTGGAAACATCGAGAGACCTGGAACCATCAGAGACCGGCAACCATCAGAGACCTGGAAACCACTGAGAGACCTGGATCCATCAGAGACCTGGAACCATCAGAGACCGGGAACCATCAGAGACCTGGAACCACTGAGAGACCTGGAACCATCAGAGACCAGGAACCACAGAGACCTGGAACCATCGAGAGACCTGGAACCATCAGAGACCAGGAACCATAAGAGACCTGGAACCATCAGAGACCTGGAGCCACCGAGAGACCTGGAACCACCGAGACCTGGAACCACCGAGATCTGGAACCACGAAGAGACTGGAACCACGGGACCTGGAACCACCGAGACCTGGAACCACTGAGAGCTGGAACCACCGAGACCCGGGAACACCAGAGACCTGGAAACCATCAGAGACCTGGACCATCAGAGACCTTGAAACCCATCAGAGACTGGAACCACCGAGTGACCTGGAACCATCAGAGACCCTGGAGCCACCGAGAGACCTGGAACCTCGATGGACGTGGAACCACCGAGACCTGGAACCCACCGAGAGACCAGGAACCACCGAGACCTTGAACCAATCAGAGACCTGGAACCACGAGAGCTGGAACCACCGAGAGACTGGAACCACGAGACCGGGAACACCAGAGTCCTGAAAGCACCAGAGACCTGGAAACCACCGAGACCTGGAACCACCGAGAGACCTGGAACGATCAGAGACCTGGAAAACAACGAGAGCTGAACCACCGAGACCTGGAACCACCGAGAGAGCTGGAACCATCAGAGACCTGGAACCACCGAGACCTGAAACCACCGAGACCAGGAACCATCAGAGACCTGGAACCACCGAGACCTGCAACCACCGAGAGACCTGGAACCACGAGAGACCTGGAACCATCAGAGACCTGGAAGCCACCGAGAGACCTGGAACCATCAGAGACCTGGAACCACCGAGAGACCTGGAACCATCAGAGACCTGGAAACATCAGAGACCTGGAATACCAGAGACCTGGAACCACTGAGATCTGGAACCACCGAGACCGGGAACCACCGAGACCTGGAACCATCAGAGACCTGGAACCATCAGAGACCTGGAACCACCGAGACCTGGAACCACCGAGACCTGGAACCATCAGAGACCTGTAACCATCAGAGACCTGGAAACATCGAGAGACCTGGAACCATCAGAGACCGGCAACCATCAGAGACCTGGAAACCACTGAGAGACCTGGATCCATCAGAGACCTGGAACCATCAGAGACCGGGAACCATCAGAGACCTGGAACCACTGAGAGACCTGGAACCATCAGAGACCAGGAACCACAGAGACCTGGAACCATCGAGAGACCTGGAACCATCAGAGACCAGGAACCATAAGAGACCTGGAACCATCAGAGACCTGGAGCCACCGAGAGACCTGGAACCACCGAGACCTGGAACCACCGAGATCTGGAACCACCGAGAGACCTGGAACCACCGGGACCTGGAACCACCGAGACCTGGAACCACTGAGAGCTGGAACCACCGAGACCGGGAACCACCAGAGACCTGGAACCATCAGAGACCTGGAACCATCAGAGACCTTGAACCATCAGAGACCTGGAACCACCGAGTGACCTGGAACCATCAGAGACCTGGAGCCACCGAGAGACCTGGAACCTCCGAGACGTGGAACCACCGAGACCTGGAACCACCGAGAGACCAGGAACCACCGAGACCTGGAACCATCAGAGACCTGGAACCACCGAGAGCTGGAACCACCGAGAGACCTGGAACCACCGAGACCGGGAACCACCAGAGTCCTGAAAGCACCAGAGACCTGGAACCACCGAGACCTGGAACCACCGAGAGACCTGGAACGATCAGAGACCTGAAAACAACGAGAGCTGGAACCACCGAGACCTGGAACCACCGAGAGAGCTGGAACCATCAGAGACCTGGAACCACCGAGACCTGAAACCACCGAGACCAGGAACCATCAGAGACCTGGAACCACCGAGACCTGCAACCACCGAGAGACCTGGAACCACCGAGAGACCTGGAACCATCAGAGACATGGAAGCACCGAGAGACCTGGAACCATCAGAGACCTGGAACCACCGAGAGACCTGGAACCATCAGAGATCTGGAAACATCCGAGACGGACCACCGAGACCTGAACCACCGAGACCTGGAACCATCAGAGACCTGGAACCAACAGAGACCTGGAACACAGAGACCTGGAAGCACCGAGACCTGGAACCATCACGAGACCTGGAACCATCAGAGACCTGGAACCATCAGAGACCTGGAACCACTGAGAGACATGGAACCATCAGAGACCTGGAACCATCAGAGACCTGGAACCATCGAGAGACCTGGAACCATCAGAGACCTGGAACCATCAGAGACCTGGAACCACCGAGAGACCTGGAACCATCAGAGACCTGGAACCACCAGAGACCTGGAACCATCAGAGACCTGGAACCACTGAGAGACCTGGAACCATCAGAGACCTGGAACCACAGAGACCTGGAACCATCGAGAGACCTGGAACCATCAGAGACCTGGAACCATAAGAGACCTGGAACCATCAGAGACCTGGAACCACCGAGAGACCTGGAACCACCGAGACCTGGAACCACCGAGACCTGGAACCACCGAGAGACCTGGAACCACCGAGACCTGGAACCACCGAGACCTGGAACCACTGAGAGCTGGAACCACCGAGACCTGGAACCACCAGAGACCTGGAACCATCAGAGACCTGGAACCATCAGAGACCTGGAACCATCAGAGACCTGGAACCACCGAGAGACCTGGAACCATCAGAGACCTGGAACCACCGAGAGACCTGGAACCACCGAGACGTGGAACCACCGAGACCTGGAACCACCGAGAGACCAGGAACCACCGAGACCTGGAACCATCAGAGACCTGGAACCACCGAGAGCTGGAACCACCGAGAGACCTGGAACCACCGAGACCGGGAACCACCAGAGTCCTGAAAGCACCAGAGACCTGGAACCACCGAGACCTGGAACCACCGAGAGACCTGGAACGATCAGAGACCTGAAAACAACGAGAGCTGGAACCACCGAGACCTGGAACCACCGAGAGAGCTGGAACCATCAGAGACCTGGAACCACCGAGACCTGAAACCACCGAGACCAGGAACCATCAGAGACCTGGAACCACCGAGACCTGCAACCACCGAGAGACCTGGAACCACCGAGAGACCTGGAACCATCAGAGACATGGAAGCACCGAGAGACCTGGAACCATCAGAGACCTGGAACCACCGAGAGACCTGGAACCATCAGAGACCTGGAAACATCAGAGACCTGGAATAACCAGAGACCTGGAACCACTGAGATCTGGAACCACCGAGACCGGGAACCACCGAGACCTGGAACCATCAGAGACCTGGAACCATCAGAGACCTGGAACCACCGAGACCTGGAACCACCGAGACCTGGAACCATCAGAGACCTGTAACCATCAGAGACCTGGAAACATCGAGAGACCTGGAACCATCAGAGACCGGCAACCATCAGAGACCTGGAAACCACTGAGAGACCTGGATCCATCAGAGACCTGGAACCATCAGAGACCGGGAACCATCAGAGACCTGGAACCACTGAGAGACCTGGAACCATCAGAGACCAGGAACCACAGAGACCTGGAACCATCGAGAGACCTGGAACCATCAAAGACCAGGAACCATAAGAGACCTGGAACCATCAGAGACCTGGAGCCACCGAGAGACCTGGAACCACCGAGACCTGGAACCACCGAGATCTGGAACCACCGAGAGACCTGGAACCACCGGGACCTGGAACCACCGAGACCTGGAACCACTGAGAGCTGGAACCACCGAGACCGGGAACCACCAGAGACCTGGAACCATCAGAGACCTGGAACCATCAGAGACCTTGAACCATCAGAGACCTGGAACCACCGAGTGACCTGGAACCATCAGAGACCTGGAGCCACCGAGAGACCTGGAACCTCCGAGACGTGGAACCACCGAGACCTGGAACCACCGAGAGACCAGGAACCACCGAGACCTGGAACCATCAGAGACCTGGAACCACCGAGAGCTGGAACCACCGAGAGACCTGGAACCACCGAGACCGGGAACCACCAGAGTCCTGAAAGCACCAGAGACCTGGAACCACCGAGACCTGGAACCACCGAGAGACCTGGAACGATCAGAGACCTGAAAACAACGAGAGCTGGAACCACCGAGACCTGGAACCACCGAGAGAGCTGGAACCATCAGAGACCTGGAACCACCGAGACCTGAAACCACCGAGACCAGGAACCATCAGAGACCTGGAACCACCGAGACCTGCAACCACCGAGAGACCTGGAACCACCGAGAGACCTGGAACCATCAGAGACATGGAAGCATCGAGAGACCTGGAACCATCAGAGACCTGGAACCACCGAGAGACCTGGAACCATCAGAGACCTGGAAACATCAGAGACCTGGAATAACCAGAGACCTGGAACCACTGAGATCTGGAACCACCGAGACCTGGAACCACCAGAGACCTGGAACCACTGAGACCTGGAACCACCGAGACATGGAACCATCAGAGACCTGGGACCATCAGAGACCTGGAACCACTGAGAGCTGGTACCACAGAGACCTGGAACCACCGAGACCTGGAACCACCGAGACCTGGAACCACCGAGACCTGGAAGCCATCAGAGACCTGGAACCACCGAGACATGGAACCACCGAGACCTGGAACCATCAGAGACCTGGAACCACCAGAGAGACCTGGATCCACCGAGACCTGGAACCACCGAGATCTGGAACCATCAGAGAACTGGAACCATCAGAGACCTGGAACCACCGAGACCGGGAACCACCGAGACCTGGAACCACCGAGAAATGGAACCATCGAGACTTGGAACCACCGAGACCTGGAACCACCGAGACCGGTAACCACCGAGAACTGGAACCATCAGAGACCTGGAACCACCGAGACCTGGAACCACCGAGACCTGGAACCACCGAGACATGGAACCACCGAGTCCTCGAACCACCGAGACCTGGAACCACCGAGACCTGGAACCACTGAGAGACCTGGAACCACCGAAACTTGTAACCGTCGAGACCTGGAACCACCGAGACCGGGAATCACCGAGACCTGGAACCATCAGAGATCTGGAATCACCGAGACCGGGAACCACCGAGACCTGGAACCACCGAGACCTGGAACCATCAGAGACCTGGAACCAACAGAGACCTGGAAACACAGAGACCTGGAAGCACCGAGACCTGGAACCATCACAGACCTGGAACCATCAGAGACCGGGAACCATCAGAGACCTGGAACCACTGAGAGACATGGAACCATCAGAGACCTGGAACCATCAGAGACCTGGAACCAACGAGAGACCTGGAACCATCAGAGACCTGGAACCATCAGAGACCTGGAACCATCAGAGACCTGGAACCACCGAGACCTGGAACCATCAGAGACCTGGAACCATCAGAGACCTGGAACCACCGAGAGACCTGGAAACACCGAGACCTGAAACCACCGAGACCTGGAACCACCGAGAGACCAGGAACCACCGAGACCTGGAACCATCAGAGACCTAGAACCAGCGAGAACTGGAACCATCAGAGACCTGGAACCACCGAGACCTGGAACTACCGTGACCTGGAACCATCAGAGACCTGGAACCACCAGAGAGACCTGGATCCACCGAGACCTGGAACCACCGAGACCAGGAACCACCGAGACCTGGAACCAACGAGATCTGGAACCATCAGAGACCTGGAACCATCAGAGATATCAGAGACCTGCAACCACCGAGACCTGGAACCATCAGAGACCTGGAAACATCAGAGACCTGGAACCACCGAGAGACCTGGAAACACCGAGAAGGAACCACCGAGACATGGAACCACCGAGAGACCTGGAACCACCGAGACCTGGAACCATCAAAGACCTGGAAACACCGAGACCTGGAACCACCGAGACCTGGAACCACCGAGGGACCGGGAACCACCGAGACCGAGAACCACCGAGACCTGGAACCATCAGAGACCTGGAACCATCAGAGACCTGGAACCACCGAGACCGGGAACAACCGAGACCTGGAACCATCAGAGACCTGGAACCATCAGAGACCTGGAACCACCGAGACCGGGAACCACCGAGAACTGGAACCACCGAGACCTGGAACCGTCGAGACCTGGAACCACCGAGACCTGGAACCACCGAGACCGGGAACCACCGAGATCTGGAACCATCAGAGACCTGGAACCATCAGAGACCTGGAACCACCGAGACCTGGAACCATCAGAGACCTGGAACCATCAGAGACCTGGAACCATGAGAGACCTGGAAACACCGAGACCTGAAACCACCGAGACCTGGAACCACCGAGAGACCTGGAACCACCGAGACCTGGAACCATCAGAGACCTGGAACCACCGAGACCTGGAACTACCGTGACCTGGAACCATCAGAGACCTGGAACCACCAGAGAGACCTGGATCCACCGAGACCTGGAACCACCGAGACCTGGAACCACCGAGACCTGGAACCACCGAGACCTGGAACCATCAGAGACCTGGAACCATCAGAGATATCAGAGACCTGGAACCACCGAGACCTGGAACCATCAGAGACCTGGAACCATCAGAGACCTGGAACCACCGAGAGACCTGGAAACACCGAGAAGGAACCACCGAGACCTGGAACCACCGAGAGACCTGGAACCACCGAGACCTGGAACCATCAAGACCTGGAACCACCGAGACCTGGAACCACCGAGACCTGGAACCACCGAGACCTGGAACCACCGAGACCGGAACCACCGAGACCTGGAACCATCAGAGACCTGGAACCATCAGAGACCTGGAACCACCGAGACCTGGAACCACCGAGACCTGGAACCATCAGAGACCTGGAACCATCAGAGACCTGGAACCACCGAGACCTGGAACCACCGAGACCTGGAACCACTGAGACCTGGAACCACCGAGACCTGTAACCGTCGAGACCTGGAACCACCGAGACCGGGAACCACCGAGACCTGGAACCATCAGAGATCTGGAAACACCGAGACCGGGAACCACCGAGACCTGGAACCACCGAGACCTGGAACCATCAGAGACCTGGAACCACCAGAGACCTGGCAAACACAGAGACCTGGAAGCACCGAGACCTGGAACCATCACAGACCTGAACCATCAGAGACCTGGAACCATCAGAGACCGGGAACCACTGAGAGACATGGAACCATCAGAGACCTGGAACCATCAGAGACCTGGAACCAACGAGAACCTGGAACCATCAGAGACCTGGAACCATCAGAGACCGTGGAACCACAGAGACCTGGAACCACCGAGACCTGGAACCATCAGAGACCTGGAACCACGAGAGACCTGGAACCACCGAGACCTGAACACCGAGACCTGAAACCACCGAGACCTGGAACCACCGAGAGACCTGGAACCACCGAGACCTGGAACCATCAGAGACCTAGAACCAGCGAGAACTGGAACCATCAGAGACCTGAACCACCGAGACCTGGAACTACCGTGACCTGGAACCATCAGAGACCTGGAACCACCAGAGAGACCTGGATCCACCGAGACCTGGAACCACCGAGATCTGGAACCAGCAGAGAACTGGAACCATCAGAGACCTGGAACCACCGAGACCGGGAACCACCGAGACCTGGAACCCCGAGAAATGGAACCATCGAGACTTGGAACCACCGAGACCTGGAACCACCGAGACCGGTACCACCGAGAACTGGAACCATCAGAGACCTGGAACCACCGAGACCTGGAACCACCGAGACCTGGAACCACCGAGACATGGAACCACCGAGTCCTCGAACCACCGAGACCTGGAACCACCGAGACCTGGAACCACTGAGAGACCTGGAACACCGAAACCTGAAAACCGTCGAGACCTGGAACCACCGAGACCGGAACCACCGAGACCTGGAACCATCAGAGATCTGAATCACCGAGACCGGGAACCACCGAGACCTGGAACCACCGAGACCTGGAACCATCAGAGACCTGGAACCAACAGAGACCTGGAAACACAGAGACCTGGAAGCACCGAGACCTGGAACCATCAGAGACCTGGAACCATCAGAGACCTGGAACCACAGAGACCTGGAACCACCGAGACCTGGAACCACCGAGACCTGGAACCATCAGAGACCTGGAACCATCAGAGACCTGGAACCACCGAGACCTGGAACCATCAGAGACCTGGAACCATCAGAGACCTGGAACCACCGAGACCTGGAAACACGAGACCTGAACCACCGAGACCTGGAACCACCGAGAGACCTGGAACCACCGAGACCTGGAACATCAGAGACCTAGAACCAGCGAGAACTGGAACCATCAGAGACCTGGAACCACCGAGACCTGGAACTACCGTGACCTGGAACCATCAGAGACCTGGAACCACCAGAGAGACCTGGATCCACCGAGACCTGGAACCACCGAGACCAGGAACCACCGAGACCTGGAACCAACGAGATCTGGAACCATCAGAGACCTGGAACCATCAGAGATATCAGAGACCTGCAACCACCGAGACCTGGAACCATCAGAGACCTGGAAACATCAGAGACCTGGAACCACCGAGAGACCTGGAAACACCGAGAAGGAACCACCGAGACATGGAACCACCGAGAGACCTGGAACCACCGAGACCTGGAACCATCAAAGACCTGGAAACACCGAGACCTGGAACCACCGAGACCTGGAACCACCGAGGGACCGGGAACCACCGAGACCGAGAACCACCGAGACCTGGAACCATCAGAGACCTGGAACCATCAGAGACCTGGAACCACCGAGACCGGGAACCACCGAGACCTGGAACCATCAGAGACCTGGAACCATCAGAGACCTGGAACCACCGAGACCGGGAACCACCGAGAACTGGAACCACCGAGACCTGGAACCGTCGAGACCTGGAACCACCGAGACCTGGAACCACCGAGACCGGGAACCACCGAGATCTGGAACCATCAGAGACTGGAACCTGGAGACCGGAACACCAAGACCTGGAACCACCGAGACCTGGAACCACCGAGACGGACCACCGAGACTGGAACCATCAGAGACCTGAACCACCGAGACCGGGAACCACCGAGACCTGGAACCATCAGAGACCAGGAACCATCAGAGACCTGAAACCACCGAGACCGGGAACCATCAGACACCTGGAACCACCCAGACCTGGAACCATCAGAGACCTGGAACCATCAGAGACCTGGAAAAACCGAGTGACCGGGAACCACCGAGACCTGGAACCACCGAGAAATGGAACCATCGAGAATTGGAACCACTGAGACCTGGAACCACCGAGACCGGGAACCACCGAGAACTGGAACCATCAGAGACTGGAACCACCGAGACCTGGAACCACAGAGACCTGGAACCATCAGAGACCTGGACCATCAGAGACTGGAACCACTGAGAGCTGGAACCACAGAGACCTGGAACCACCGAGACCTGGAACCACCGAGACCTGGAACCACCGAGACCTGGAACCATCAGAGACCTGGAACCCGAGACCTGGAACCACCGAGACCTGGAACCATCAGAGACCTGGAACACCAGAGAGACCTGGAACCACCGAGACCTGGAACCACCGAGACCTGGAACCATCAGAGAACTGGAACCATCAGAGACCTGGAACCACCGAGACCGGGACCACCGAGACCTGGAACCACCGAGACCTGGAACCATCGAGACTTGGAACCACGAGACCTGGAACCACCGAGACCGGAACCACCGAGACCTGGAACCATCAGAGACCTGGAACCACCGAGACCTGGAACCACGAGACCTGGAACCACCGAGACATGGAACCACGAGACCTGGAACCACCGAGACCTGGAACCACCGAGACCTGGAACCACTGAGAGACCTGGAACCACCGAGACCTGGAACCATCGAGACCTGGAACCACCGAGACCTGGAACCACCGAGACCTGGAACCATCAGAGACCTGGAACCACCGAGACTGGAACCACCGAGACCTGGAACCACCGAGACCTGGAACCATCAGAGACCTGGAACCAACAGAGACCTGGAAACACAGAGACCTGGAACCACAGAGACCTGGAACCATCAGAGACCTGGAACATCAGAGACTGGGAACCATCAGAGACCTGGAACCACAGAGAGACCTGGAACCATCAGAGACCTGGAACCATCAGAGACCTGGAACCATCGAGAGACCTGGAACCATCAGAGACCTGGAACCATCAGAGACCTGGAACCATCAGAGACCTGGAACCACCGAGACCTGGAACCATCAGAGACCTGGAACCATCAGAGACCTGGAACCACCGAGAGACCTGGAAACACCGAGACCTGAAACCACCGAGACCTGGAACCACCGAGAGACCTGGAACCACCGAGACCTGGAACCATCAGAGACCTGGAACCACCGAGAACTGGAACCATCAGAGACCTGGAACCACCGAGACCTGGAACTACCGTGACCTGGAACCATCAGAGACCTGGAACCACCAGAGAGACCTGGATCCACCGAGACCTGGAACCACCGAGACCAGGAACCACCGAGACCTGGAACCAACGAGATCTGGAACCATCAGAGACCTGGAACCATCAGAGATATCAGAGACCTGCAACCACCGAGACCTGGAACCATCAGAGACCTGGAAACATCAGAGACCTGGAACCACCGAGAGACCTGGAAACACCGAGAAGGAACCACCGAGACATGGAACCACCGAGAGACCTGGAACCACCGAGACCTGGAACCATCAAAGACCTGGAAACACCGAGACCTGGAACCACCGAGACCTGGAACCACCGAGGACCGGGAACCACCGAGACCGAGAACCACCGAGACCTGGAACCATCAGAGACCTGGAACCATCAGAGACCTGGAACCACCGAGACCGGGAACCACCGAGACCTGGAACCATCAGAGACCTGGAACCATCAGAGACCTGGAACCACCGAGACTGGAACCACCGAGACCTGGAACCACCGAGACTGGAACCACCGAGACCTGGAACCACCGAGACCTGGAACCACCGAGACCTGGAACCATCAGAGACCTGGAACCACCGAGACCTGGAACCAACCGAGACCTGAACCACAGAGACCTGGAACCACCGAGACCTGGAACCACCGAGACCTGGAACCACCGAGACCTGAACCACCGAGACCTGGAACCACCAGAGACCTGGAACCACCGAGACCTGGAACCATCAGAGACCTGGAACCACCGAGAACTGGAACCATCAGAGACCTGGAACCACCGAGACCTGGAACTACCGTGACCTGGAACCATCAGAGACCTGGAACCACCAGAGAGACCTGGATCCACCGAGACCTGGAACCACCGAGACCTGGAACCAC